>OX438762.1:22281875-22473795 GCA_949316455.1 Acleris holmiana
TTAATCCGTTAATTGTTAATTAACAAAGGAAGATTTCGAGTAACGAATTAATTTTCAGGGTTATTTAAAAAAATGTTAACGAGCTCGTTAATTTCCGCGAAATTTCCCCAAGTTGGTTTATGGTTAATTTGTAGGTACTGGATTAACAAATCCTCCATCCTTGTTAATTAACGGCTTGCGGCAAGCCCCCTGCCGCTACCACGCCTTTTGGGATAGACTTCGCCTTGCAGACCGCTTACTGTAAGCCAGCAGGCCTGGAGCACGTATGCAGCGCGGCAACTCCGAATGGTCTACTCCAAAGTCTGGTTTAAATAGCCACGCGCCACGCGGCGCCCGCCTAAAAATATGCTCTTGCACGCACCCATCTTCTCTCCTATTCCTCTTTCACTCGTTGCCGGCACACTGACAACGATAGCCTTGGTCACCTGGGCCCGCTGGCATGTGGACAGCGAGCTATCAACTTGTTGACTGCTAACGTTCGCTTTTTTGAAGCGTGTCGTGCCGCTGCTGCGCCAGAGCGGCGCGGTTATACTTAATGGGCGAGGACCTTAAGAGCGCATAAAAGCAAGCAGGAGAGCGGTGCAAATCCGATAATCTGGTATTTTGCGGACAGACAGTGTCCATAGATTATAAATATACTACCCAAGTAGCACAGTAATGCTGAATAAATTCGAGTAATAGCAATTCACAAATGTTTACAGCTATAAGCTCCATAACGTGTGAGTAAAGGCTATTGAAATAGCCAAATTCTGAATAATATTAGCTTCCGACCTTTACAACTCTTTAATCTTACCTTCACTAGTTGGAGAGGAACTTAAAGAAGAAGAAGAAGAAAGCTTAGTAAAAGTTACATTCTGTATAATAGTATAAGTAGCTGAATAAACGCAGTACTCTAATAGTAATATACAAACTTTGCTCAGCTAATTGCGTATGAAACCATTATATGCTGTAAAATAGTGTCCCCGGCAGCTGTCTTCTGAATAATGGTGTAGATAAATTCTATTTAAAAGCATAATTTTGAATAACCGCTTTTATTTCGGCTTAAGTCACATAAGGTTCCACATTTTGTCAATTATTCATTTACTGCATAAAAGTGTTTTTTGGGTTCCTTAAACAGTAAGCTCTTTATTGCGGTATAATGGAAATAAAATAATATTTTATAGCTAACTAACACAGATGGAAGCTGAATGGTGTATTCTTATTCCGCAATAACTTGCTAAAGTACAACTTTTTAAACAAAATATTCAGAGTTTTTCTGGGTAGTAATTGAATTCAAGACTATTTATACATTGTTTTACTGTCGCTGCGTTTTTATACCGCCAGCACAGCTAGCACTTGACGACGCGTGTGTTATATCGCCCGCGAGATAGACTATCTGCCTTTTTCAGACCGTTCTAATTAGACAATGACGGGTAGTCAATCTCGCGCGTGACGTATCTTGCGCGCCGTCATGTGCTAGCAGGTGCTGATCACCTATTTCTCAAATAAAAGATTAATAATTAGAAAGGTGACACTTTTTATCCACAGTCATGCTGTTAAATAGCCGAGTGGAAAACTTTTATTGAGCTTACAATAAATCGCCATTAAAACTTGTTTTTAAATAAACGATTGAATCATTATGTATACCAATTGCCTCATTTTAGTAATGATCTACAGATTGAAATACAATTTGTCATTTAGTTAATGACTATTGAAAGATTTTTTTTTACATCCAAAAGTCTTTATTTAGGTCTTGTTTACTATCACTAAACTAGATTTTGTAAGAGACGCGAGTTTTTTTTTAAATAAGTCATACCTATGCTATTCACGATAAAACTGCTTGCGCACCATTATTTAGCATGTAGTATGGTTATAATACAAAATAACATTTATTTACGGATTCTCAGTTTGACCGTGCACCTCGTTAATATCTTTTATTCAATGAAACTAAACTATGAACACACACAACACACACCACAAGATCAAACACCATTTTTTTCTACTTTACAACTTGACTCTTAATGTTGATTGAAAAGTATTACGCAAATGAACTTAATCCTGAATAATTTCTGAATAAGTATATCCATATGGATTTGTCTGAACACATTTGAAATAACAGCTGTATAAAAGAGATGTCAGCTTTTTTTCAGATGTTACTAAGCTAAATGGACCATTAATAAGCTATTTCCCAGACTTGACATCACTGTTATATAGACTAAAGCATTTAAAAATGTGCCCAAATTGCTTGAATAACTGCTGAAAAGACGTTTACTCAGAAATTATCCAGACCATAGTTTCAGCTTATAGTTTCGCGGATCGCTATTACTCAAACTTTATTCAGCATGCTGTGTTACTTGGGTATATACTCGTACCTGATTCCTGGATGTTTTATATATATTTAAGTATGTATTTCTATATATAAGTATGTTTATCGTTGTATAGTACCCATAGTACAAGCCTAGAGCTTAGTTTGGGACTAGGTCAATTTGTGTGGGATTGTCCCGTGATATTTATTTAATTATTCATTTCTTGTTGATAATTCTGTAACCACATTTTGCATAGTCAGGCTAAGATGTTTACCAGTGTAATAGTTTAATTATCAACAAGTTTAGAGTTGTTGGCATTCTGTTGCTCTGCCTAGCCCACTCTGGGAATAAAGGCGTGACGTTATGTTATGTTATGTTATTAATTTCTGAGTTATGGCGGTGGGTAATATTATATCCGTATTCCGGGAGTACGGCTCGCAACTTTGCCTAGTAGAATAATGTAACAGTAGGTATACATTTTACTCGAACATTAATACAAGAGGAGGAGGAGTAACGAGGGGATTACTAACGAGAGTATTCGAAGACCCGACGGCGAAGGTTAAAGGCTTTTAACCATAGCTAGGTATTAACTTGTTAATCCGTTAATTGTTAATTAACAAAGGAAGATTTCGAGTAACGAATTAATTTTCAGGGTTATTTAAAAAAATGTTAACGAGCTCGTTAATTTCCGCGAAATTTCCCCAAGTTGGTTTATGGTTAATTTGTAGGTACTGGATTAACAAATCCAGTACCTACTAATTTACCGAAAAACATACCGTACCTACACACTGCTTTGTGCCATGAAAAACACGTTCAGCCTCGCCGCGCGCCGTCAGACGAGAGCTTCCACATATTAATGTTCATGAAGGGGAATATCCACATTATGCCAGTGGGGCTAGACAAGTTGCATTCGATGATCGTTATCTTTTATGTTTCGATAGACGGAAGATAGTGACATACATTTTTTTCTTCTTCTTCTTTTTTAATCGTATTAATATTCGCTAACGATTGTCAAATGCTACTTGTATAGCCCCACAGATGACTAAAGTATACACTCCAATTCTACGCATCTGTTTGGTTCCTAACCTGTTAACTTCCAGAACCCAAACCAACAGTTTATACAACGTGTTACAAAATAATCCGTAAAAAGAAATTACGAAAGTAGTGTCAACCCTAGTATACTGTATACCTAAGATACTGAACTGGACTGACGTTATTTAATAAGGGTTGACACTACTTTTGTAATTTCTTTTTACGGATTATTTTGTAACACGTTGTATAAGTAGATCATTAACCCTGGGTTCCTATATTCAAAACGTCTCGTTAAAACGTGACGTCTCGTTATAATTTGACATTACAAATTTTTGTATGAAAATGTCTAAATTTAGTAGGTATTAAAAATTAATTCAACATGTTCGCTTTACACGAAAATGATACCAAACATGACCTTATAGCTAGCTATACAAATATCATTAGGGTGATTTGTATGGTCCCCCCAATTTGAAAAAAATACATTCATTTTTAGAATGGCTCCCCTTCTTAAATCAACCTTTGGGTCGTCAGGATGAGCCCTGCAATAGGAAATCTTTTGTTCATCAATTGCCGTAAATCGCATTTTGTGTCTTGTACAGACGCAACGATGATCGGCTGTCTGCCAATGACTTTCATTAATTAGCTTACTTTTGACCTAACTTTATGTTAAAACTATCGCTAACATTGCCCAACCTGTTTTTGTAGTTATTATAAATTCGTTAGAAGCTGTACTTGCAGGAGATATTATAAACTTAATATCATCACGCTGCTTAAGGAACCCACACTGGCTGTAAATTATGTTTAAATTATTAATAGTTTCTAATGTATTAGGGATATTAAAAGCTTTCTGGTCATGTTACTATTTCATAAGTATATTCACAAGAACGAGTGACCTCGGTCAACGTGATGTATATCTCTATATCTACTTGGATTCCCGTAGCAATGGCAAGGTGAATTTATCGTACAGGGACTAGCCGCTGTCCGTAGACATTGACGGCTGAGTCGTAACTCTGTATGTAACAGGAAATCACCAGCCACAGAAGAAGAATTCAGCGAAGACAGTCGAACTCATAAATATTACTTTGAACTAGGTACACTAATGCAGAAAGTCTGTTACAGACTAGAAATATTTGCTTCCAGAGAAGCTTAGAAGTTTATAAGAGCACAAATGGTTAGGTAACACAATGTTAATAATAATAACAATAATAATCATCATTTATTTGCTTTAAACATGGTACAACAAAAGGGTGTTTCAGTTTATGGAAGCTTCACATGTTTAACCATAAATATAGGCGTGCAAATGTAATCTTATTACATTTGCACGCCAACATAATTATGTCAAAATCTAAGCTACTATTGACCATTGCTTAGCAATATAATTATACTTATCATTCAGTCGGATAGCTACAATTAACAATGATACATTTACTAATTTTATGTCAAACTTATTAGTTTATATAAAACTAGCGACCCGCCCTCGCTTCGCTCCGGATTAAAGTATTATACATATAAACCTTCCTCTTCAATCACTCTATCTATTAAAAAAAACCGCATCAAAATCCGTTGCGTAGTTTTAAAGATTTAAGCATACATAGGGATATAGGGACAGAAAAAGCGACTTTGTTTTAACTATGTAGTGGTAAAAGATTTAGATTAGATTTATTAGATTATTTATTTGCCAAAAAAGGTGTTACATTTAAATTACAAACAGTGACCTCCACACTAGGCGTAGCCTGTATCGGGGAGGTCGGTACATACATGAGAATTTCAAAAACACTATATTAAACAATTTATTTATTTTGTCAAAAAACTCACTTAGACTGTAAAAACCTTTCAGGCTTAGCAATTCATACAGGTTTCTTTTCAAGTTTCTGTTATTTAAATATTTTAATTCACTCGGTTAATTATTAAATATCTTAACAAACATTACTATACAACTTTTGCTTAACTTTGACAGTCTAGGAAGGCCCTCAAGGACGAGCCTATTCTGGTCCCGTCGGTGCCGAGTTTATAAATCACTTATTTTTGTAAATAGCTCTTTGTGTCTGGAGACAAACATACTTATTTCAAATTTATAAAGAGACGGAAGTGGCAATAAACCAAGATTTTTAAACAACGGTCGACAGGATTCACTAGGCCATAGTCCATATATTGCTCTGATGCATTTTTTCGTGTCACAAATGCTCTGTTATTATCATTTCATTACTGTTACCCCATGCTATGAGCCCATAACGTAAGATTGACTCAACTCGCGCACGATAACATAAAATTGCAGTTTTTGTATTTGCAAACATTTGTAATTTGCTTAAGGGCGTAAATATATTTATTTATTCGGGTTGTTATATTATCAACTTGCATCTTCCAATTTAAGTTTACATCTATAGTTAATCCTAAAAATGTAATATCTTTCGCTTCTTCTACCTTCATAATGTTAAAATTGTAATTAAATTTTAAATTAAATGATTTGTTAAATTGTAGGAATTTTGATTTATTAAGATTAATTTTCAAATTATTATCATTAAGCCATTGAATTACATTATCAATGTAATTCGATGTTGTTAAACTGGGAAGGCGTAAAACTCGTTGAAAATATAGTTTATGTCCAAAGTTAATTAGTTATGACGATTGACTTATTCAAAGCAACTTGCTTCCATCACTATACGAGGGGTGATCCAACATTTTGATAATCGGTATGAACTATCCCCATAATGATATTATGTTAATGAGAACTATAACTATACCATGGCACTTATCAACCTTAAATTAGAGAAAAAAGCCGGTCAAGTGCGAGTCGGCCTCGCGCACCGAGGATTCCGTACAAACTTATAAGAATGTAAAATTGTATTGAGGGACGAACTTGACTTTGCCGTTGAAAAACTGTTGTCTCCATACATCGACATAGGTCTCATTAGTTTACCAACTGTATAAAAGTTTGCAATCGTAAAATATTTTTGTTTTGTGATGGATGTAGATAAAATTTACGATTTTCGCAATTTTTCTTTATCTGTGCTATAAGACGTTGCTTCGTACGAAATTTCAAGATTGTACTGAAAGTACCCTTTAGGTTTTGATTCCCTTGCGAGTTTCGAAAATTTGCGGAAATTTGCGGCATAAACGGCTGATTGCGTTGACTTAGAAGTTCGATTTTTTCACAGCTCCAAGGGACAGTAGACATCCGTATAAATTTCAGCTTGATACGCGTTCCTGAGAAAAAAAGGTCTTGACAGACGGACGGACGGACAACAAAGTGATCCTATAAGGGTTCCGCTTTTTCCTTTCGAGGTGCGGAACCCTAAAAATAAATATACTTTATTAAAAAAAATGTGTTAGCTAAACAAAAAACATATGTATGAACAATTTTACAAGTCGGCAAAATAGTAGTGAGTAATTATTTGGAGCGGTGTGGAGGAAGTCCTGATGCATTATTAAAAATGTTGCTTTATCTTTGTGATCAAGGATAAATAAGTTAACGTTAGTAGTTTTCTTTTATTTCCAGCTCTGTCAACAAAATTTAGGGTAGGTTTTTCGGCCTTTTTTTAGGATTATTGAGGCCTACAAATAATAACTGTGACATTAGCTTTTACCAATGGAGCTCAAATAATGTACGAGAGTTATTTAACATTACTTTTTTAAAGTTATGTAAAAATATTAAAAATAACCTAAAGAAAATAACACGAATTTGCGGTAGAAATTTTGTTTCTGAGCCTTCTAACAAGGGTGCTGGTCTTCGACCAAATTACAGAACTGATAACCGCCCTTACTTAGCCCTTACTTTCGACTCCTACTTCTCATTCAGTAATGTTCAAAAACAACTATATACAAATCAAGAGCTGATGATTACTTAGTGAAGGTACAATATCTGACCTCCAAAAGTAAAAATATTTTTTTAAGTGGTGAAATAAAACAATTGAATGACGTTATTAAGTTTTTGCAAACACAGAAAGTGTGCATATTCCAATAAAGTATAACGTTTTACTTATCTCCCATTTTTTATACCGATTATCATAACTTATGGACCAGCCCTCGTACAGTCACTGTGGCGATAGAAGACTAAGCGCTCATGAGTTAAAATAATAATTCCCACACGCACGGATATTATTTTACTATAGATAAAATTATAATGATTATTATGCCTAATTCCCAACTTTCCCTAGATAATTGAAACTACCACACAACAAACAACACTACTTTATAGGCCTATTCTACAAACTACAACCTAGAGGCTTACCTTGTCCTCATAATGAACTAAATCCCTAGGTTAATTGTAAAGTTAAGCTGAGTCATCACTCGCGTGGTGTGCAGCTCTCTCCTTGCAGACCGAAGTCGGAGATGTGAGAGTAAGGCGCCCTATAGTGTAGTTCAGTATTCAGTAAATAAAAGTTTCATCGGGACCAATCCTTAACTCCCCAGGAGCTTCCATGGGTACAAATTCGCATACCAACCTATGGCCCCACTTCCCCTCCGAAGGCTGGCATTGAGAACATAAAGGCGTTCTACAGATGTCTATGTTGGTAAAGAGAATATCTGGGCTTGCCCAAGGCGGTTGGCGAGTATATTCGTGACGTAATGGAAAAGTTACCGTTGATAATTAAAATTAAATTAATTTTCCTTAAGTATACGTATTTTTTTTGAAAACGCCCGTTTTTTATAGGTCATGAAATTATTTGTGTTTTTGACATTGTAACCTTCAGTAAGTGCTTAGTTTCAGAAATAAAACCATACCCCACCAATATCTACGTTGCCTTTGTCACTTTATAGTCACAAAGGTGAGATTTAAATATTTTTTTAATTAACAATAACATTTTTGAGCATAAGGAGCTTATTCTTGTAAAAGGCTGTATTTTCGAATAAACTGATATTTGTTTAGGTTTGACCCTAGCTTTGCTAAATGAATTTAGAAGTTTCCCATTTTTCGTCGGTTAGATCCAAAAATCGAACCCGGTCCCATAAAACATCGTATGTAAAATAAACTATTTTCTTATTCATCGTCAACATCCACTACTTGATGTAGAATTGTAGACCGTAAGAGGCGACTGACAGGTGGCTTTTGGGTCGCGGATGGTAAAATGAGTGGGACTCATACTAAAATGAGAAAAGTAAATGAGTGGAGCTCATGTACAATAAACAAACCGGCGGCGTTGTTAGTGTTCTCAGAAAAGTAAGTAAACTAACCTGAAACGTGGTCAGGTAAGGAGACGAAGTATCTGGCGCCAGTCCTATGGTGAACCCGAAATCTCTAGAAACCAAAGTACCGGGAGAATTTCAATTGATAAGAAGTGAAATACCTACAGGACTCGGCTTGCTAAGACACTGACTACGATGTAGAACATTCATCACGATAAAAATATGGCCTTTCTATCTAGCCCGGGAGCGTTCTACACTGTGTTTACGATTTAACACAAATACGATGACTCAAACGGTTATCAATTCTGCGGCATACTTATATGGCTGGCCCACTACCACTTCAGCTTGCTAATCCCATGGGTTACGTTGATAACTTTGGTTCTTTATCGGGACACTTCGTTATAGATTCGATCTTTCAGTTAACCTCTTAAAGCCCTTCGCTTATAGCTCGCGGAATGAATGATTTGTGATGAATTACACTCATTTTCCGTAGGCTGCCGAAAGAGAGGACCGATTACTAGAAGAAGTACTTACTTACCAATAAAACATTGAATCAGTTTTGAGCAGGTAACGTAAGCCTGCACAAACCAGAACAAATAAAAACATTACCCCTATTCTGATTCTATTGGTGGGCTTTTACGTCGCCCAGCTCTGGTGGAAACGCAACCTAAGGTTGGCGCTGACCGGTTTTAAATTATTATCTTATTTTAAAACGACATTTAAAATTTCGAACGCTCTTTGAATTCGGAATAGGAACATAAAAAAACAATCGACTGACGCCTTTTCATTGAGGCTACAAAGATATCGCATGAGTCAAGCGATGTTTGTTACCGGACGCGGCAATGGGTTTTATTATAAACCGTGTCGGTCGTCACCTGAACAAATGGTTTGTACATGTCGTCGCCCACGCACGGCGCCTGAGCAGCCGGCGCCGCCTAGGCTCTTAGGGCTTCGGCTGCGCGCCTGTCCGTAGCTTTAAGACTATTGATTGTGTTGAGTAATCAACAACCTTTATTATGGCATATACGCTAAGCAAACTGTTGCGCGGAATTAAAAATGTTCGCTGCGTTAGTGTTGCATTAAAATTTTACAAAATCTATGTTAATATAATTTACTATTAGTGTAGTAACTAAGTATATCGCTTTTGTAGACTCTTACGAGTATTTAAGAAAACCAAGTTAAAAATATTTCGGTTTCTTGTAACTTTACAAAAAGGCCATTACAAAACAAATTCAAGTAACAAATGTACTTTAATATGTCGCAATTCCCTCTTGACTTACAGACAAGGACCGGAAAGCCGCTTTATTCGCTTAGCGCTTTCGATTCAAAAGCCTATCACTGGGCTACCCGTACAACGGATAGCCCTATCGATTCTGTTGCGGTATCGATATGACTACTTTTCGAATAAGGTTACCGCTTCCATTGCGCTTGTTGTCCGATAGGGTGTTTGCAGCTTGAATAAACAGCGTATCAATAGGGTTGGGTTAATACTATTGATTGCTGTCTCTTAGGTGCGATTGCACTTAAATGTCACCGTGTGCGCCTACCGACCGCTAACCATTCTATTGTTAGGATGTGCAATAATAAGTCGTAGGAATTGGACGCAGAGATTGAAATAGCTTGTCATCTATCAAAACCTCTTTAAAAGAGGCAAGCGTATTAAGGGTTTTTGATACCGGTAAGACTGCCGGCGAAAAGCCAAACCAATCGAATCAATGGACTAGCCTTTTATTACGCCTAGCGAACGATACGCTTATCGCACTGATGGGGTTTTTAAAATCAAGCCTATTAAATAACCCGATCAGAAACGTATTTAACGGTTCCGGTCCCTGCTTACAGAGGTGTTTCAGCTTACAGGAACATCAACGTCCGTAAAGCTTCTTGTTATAATATACTGCCGTACTCAGAGACGATAATTAATTTCAAGTGAGATTAAGGTTGCTCTCACTGCTGTTACTTTCTTTGCCATATATATAGATTAAGACAACACGTGATTTAACAAGCATTCAATTTAATTGACATTTGTGAGTGCGGCCGTTAGAGAAACATTTAGATAATTGACTGACGAATTGTTAAATAAGTATCTTCTTTTTTTTGTTTAAGGATGTGTAAATTACACATAAGAAATCTTCATGTCAGTTTCACACGAAAAAATACCGTATATCGAAGTCTTCGTTCTTCTTTTTTGCCAACGATACGAGGGCTGCACTGAAAGTTTCGGAAATCTAATACTTACAAACATATTTTTGACACATATCATACCTTTTTATAATCTCTAAAGTTTCATTATTTTAACACACTGGCCACATAGAAAAAAAAATTCCGTCCAAAAAAAGACGTCGAGTCGCTGCTGAAAATGGAATTGTCCCGTGAAAATTTAAAAGCTATGATTTATTACGACTTTAAAAGTGGATTATCACAAAAACGATGTGGAGACCGGATGATTGTTGCTTTTAGTAATGTAGCATCTTCAAAGACGACAATATACAGGTGGTATGCAGCATTTCAACGTGGCCGTCTATCCCTCACGGACGACGTGCGTGAAGGTCGACCAAAATCGGCAGTCATGCAAGAAAATGTCGATGCTGTGCGTCAGCTGATAAAGGAAGACCGACATGTGTTATATCGGGAGTTTCAAGAGTGTTTGGGCATTGGAATGAGTCAGATACAAATCATTTTACAGGAACAATTAGGCGTGCGAAAGTTGTTTTCCCGTTGGGTCCCTCACTTGTCTCAGTAGCAGAAAACGACTCGTGTCAATTGGTGCCTCAGAACTTTGAATAAATTCAAAGGAGGAAGCTTAAATGCAGTTTTTAGCATTGTATCCGGTGACGAGTGTTGTATGCATATGAGCCTGAAAATAGAAACCAATCGCGAGTATGGGTCTACGAAGATGAGCTCAAGCCGACAAAAGTTATTCGTTCTCGCAGCACGGCCAAAAAGATGGTGGCTACGTTTGTCTCCAAATCGGGTCACGTGGCTACTATTCCTCTTGAAGATCGTAGAACGGTCAATGCCGAGGGGTACACCACTATTTGTTTGCCGAGTATCTTTGCTAAACTCCGAAAAAAAACCCTAGTCGCCGCATTATCCTTCACCACGACAATGCCAGCCCTCACACCGCTCGGAAAACAACTGAGTACCTGGACGGTGAAAAAGTCGAATTACTGGACCATCCTCCATACAGCCCCGACTTAAGCCCCAATGACTTTTTCACATTCCCCAAAATTAAGGATAAGTTGCGTGGTCAGCGGTTTCAGACGCCGGAAGCAGCAGTGGAGGCTTTTAAAATACTTTGGAAAACAATAAAAATACTTTTATTCAATTTAACTGCATATTTTTTTCTATTCCCGAAACTTTCAGTTTGACCCTCGTATACCATTATCCCATGTTGAGGTGCGACGGGATTGAAATTTCTTAATATCAATTTATGGCTGTCGTTTTTATGATTTCGGAGCAAATCATCTGTAACAGACGGACCAGAAGACCAACTGTGCGTTGATCGATCAGTCAGCCAGGCAGTTCGCGATGACTACTCCTCCCGTCTCGTCGCGCCACCCGCGGTCACCTAGGTATCGATTGACGACGATCGAGATGGCGACAAATACAAATTTAAAAACTTATTAGAATAACGCCGCTCGTACCATTTTCCATACCTAAAACGGAAAAAAATGAACCCTTATAGGATCACTTTCACTTGTGTCGCTGTCTTCTGGTCCGTCTGTTACAGATGATTTGCTCCGAAACCATAAAAACGACACCCATAATTGATATTAATAAATTTCAATCACAAGAAAATCCTCTTCCCGTTAAGTCTTATTAAATTTAATTGCATATTTTTTTCCCGAAACTTTCAGTTTGACACTTGTATTCAAAGCGGATAGGAAACAGGTAAATTTTAATGACAACAATGATGCGTTTGTCTACAAATTGTAGACTGGTTTACAGCCAACAACTTACTTTTATACCAAAAAACTATTAAGTGCCTTAAATTTTCGATATCCAACGTGAAGAGAGTGAATGCGGCTTAATTAAGAGGAATGTGAAGCAAAAAAATCTCTATCTCTATCGCTTTCACGCTGCAACGGCTGGATGGATTAAGATGAAATTTGGACTGGAGATAGCTTATAACTTGAATTAACATATAGGCAAATTTTTATCGCGGAAAATTTAAAAGTTTTTGAGGGAAGAACGATAATCGAAATCTACGTAGACGAAGTCGCGGACAGAAGCTAGTATAATATATATTCGGAAAATGCAAAAGAAAAATCAACCGGGCCTTTTCTGGGTCCTGGTGCGGGATCATCCCTTTTGCCGAAAATTACACTATTATGCTGATATAGTTCGTTGCCAATTAGATTACGGCTGCACACTAGAACCATGTAGTTAAGTCAAACTCCATTTTTTTACCTAATAAAAGCTAAACTAAACATCTAAATATAATGACCTCAAACAAAAACGACTGTCGAATGCAAAGAATACAATTACTCATATAGAGAAGAACGAAAACTCCATACCTAAACGTTACTTTCACGTATACCACTAGCGACACCGTGAGCTGTAAAATAACTAATAAATGGCGTGCTTTTCAAATGGCACCCGGAATGTCAAATCAATTTGTCAACTTTTAATTTTATATGAAGAAGCGAGTACAAAGCTAAAGGACAAGTTAGCAAAAATACTTCAGCTTTATACCCACTTCTTCACATAAGTTAGGTATGGAAATGAATGCCTACACGCATTTAAATGTAATGAACACCCAGAAAAAATATACATACAGAAATCATTTATTATTTATGATTCAACAAGAACATTCTTAAAAATAATAATGTCTTATACACGGAATAATAAACTAGTGGAAAGGTGAAGTGGGAGTTCCCTTGTCGCCACAAGTAAGCGTTGCATGGCATAGCCGAGCCGCCACGTGACGTAGTCAAATGCCGTACATGAAACTGACAAGACATGACAGTTCAATTCACAATAAACTCATTTCACTACATAGTATAAAACAAAGTCGCTTTTTCTGTCCCTATATCCCTTTGTATGCTTAAATCTTTAAAACTACGCAACGGATTTTGATGCGGTTTTTTTGAATAGATAGAGTGATTGAAGAGGAAGGTTTATATGTATAATACTTTAATCCGGAGCGAAGCGAGGGCGGGTCGCTAGTAAATTATAAATTAAATCGTCGTCAACTCCAGCGCAAGCCAAACGGAACGTTAAGGCTGTGCACGAACGATGAAAATGAATTTTGGCTTCGGAGTGAACTAGGCCAACGTGTCGTTTGAATATAATCTCACAATTTGAACGAATTGAATACACCTTTGGCTTTGCTGCAACCCACAGTAATGCAAAATCTTGTTGCATTATTTTTAAATATTTTAATATATGTATAATAAAATAAAATAATGCAACGAATGCGTTACGTTACCATGCAACGTAACGGATAGGAAAATAGGGATGGTACGGCGTGGTGGCGCGGGCATGGTAGTCTAGGAGCTAGCAGCAAGGTTATTTGTAACAGTTGGTAACTGATGATGGATAATAAAAAAATATAATACTGATTGAGTTTAATTTACAAAGGACGGTAAATTAATAAATAATTAACAGAAACAATGCAACACACAAACAGACGAATGCGGCACGTTCACTTGTGATACATTTACGATTTACGTAAGCGTGTGCGGTTACCTGCATGTACTTGTAGTGATGAACGTAAACCGCGGAGTGAGCCGCGCCTGGTATAAGGTAAGCCACTCTTGACGACACAATCTCAATCTTGACAACGTTGTTCACAAGAGACCTGAGAACGATAAATGGTCACTTTCTCGGAAAAAAAAACAGGTTACCATACTTAAAGAGTTATTGTGTCCTCCCCCTGTCATCGGACTTCGGATAAACCCACTATGTCCCAGCGTAACCTGCTCAATTCTTCCTCAAGTTCCACGATCTTCTCGTCAGTCCTCAGCGTGCGTGTGCCAGGGCCTAGGGTCGTCGGTGGTGGTAGCCATCTCTCTGCCGGAGATTCTTAGCACCCCCTACTCGGCAGCCCGGGTATCGGCAATGGAACTGGGCCACACCAAACCCACTTTACCTTCGAAAGAAAATAGAGAAGCCCTTTGCTTTAGATGTCGTGTTAGGGTCATAAATCCGTCTCCTGCAAGGCGGACCCATGGTGCGCAATCTGCAAACCAAAAGACCGGCGGACCATGTGACGGGCAACTCTAAATGCGGCCCACTTCGGGTGAAAGGCAAGATGATGGCGACTTATGGGACCTAAGCTGCATAACAAGTGGAGGCACATATTCAGCACACCGACATTTCATCAAACGCAACCGTAAGAAAGTGCTGATTGAGGTTTTCAGGGATGTTGCTAAATAAAATGATTCCTTTGCTTCGCTCCCTCTTTGCCCGGTAGTATAGTTGGCTACGTCCGGTTGGCCGGACTACGGTAAAAAAAAATAACAGTGTTACAGTTGACCGGACCATTTCTTTTTTCAGTAAGGCGTGGTACAGTGGACCGGACCAGAGTTAATTTTTTTATAACTATAGTACTGTTATGCAATTGTGGACGGAATGTAGTTAAAATGAAAAATGTTAAATAATAATGTTAAATGTTATATTAAGGCTATTAAAAAAAAGAATCTTATTGCGATATTGAAAACACAATTGGACCCGGTAGGTGGCGCTGCTGTCGGTATGTCACCAACTCCTAAACGGCTGGACCGATTTGGATGAAATTTTGTGTGTATATTTCAATGGGTTCCTGGATGATTTGAAAACACAATTGGACCCGGTAGATGGCGGTTTTGCTGTCGGTATTTCGCCAAATTTAATTCAATTATAACCGAATTTAACAATTTAGACATATTAGAGCCCATATAGTAAACAGTGAGATATCAAAAAATTATGGCTCAACCGTAGATTAGTTAGAAGCGTTCGAAGTAATTGTGAAATCGCACAAATAAAAAAACGTTAATGTTAAATGTAAAATATTCTTGAAGTGATCAACTTCTTTACGGAGGGTGAACCCATTTCGTTACGTAATGCGTAATATTAGACAGACTGTCTGGCTGGCTTCCCTTCTCTCACGCATACGGCAACGGTAGTACTAATTTTTAAATTCCATTGCCTTGAAAATCGATATCTGAGGGCCCCTTGGAACTACAAATGCGGACCCGTAATCAGATTTAAAAAAAGTGGCCGTCATTTTGAGCATTTTTTTGCTACTGGTTCGATTGTCTAGTTATAAATCCAGTGCACTTAAGTTTTTTGTATGAAGAACACCTCCACAGCTCCGATCCACTTTTGTATTTACTGTTTTTGTAGTATTGGTGTCCATTGTATAATAAAACAGTTCCACCCTTTCTATCAACGTAATTGACTCCCGCGTCGCCACTTGTATCAGCTTCTTCGGATATAATACTAACAGGTCATGTAACTATTACCATGAGTATCTGATTGAATCACATCTTGACAATTAACTGTAGAACTTATTCCTTTTCTAACGACTAATATAATCAGTGAGTGTCACTCGAACAAAGAGGTGATATAGCTAGTACAGTTATATGAGAAAGTGTTCCGTCTTCCATCAATCGATTACCTATGACTGTACCAGGTTAAAATAACGTTTCGAGAGTCCGGTTAATTGTACCAGAAAAAAAGTATTTCGTCCATAGTCCGGTAAACCGTACCAAGAAAAAGAAGATTTTTCCGTAGTCCAGTCAACAGCACCAAGGAATTTTTTTTTCGTTTGTTTTCCGGTCAACTGTACAAAGGAAAAAATGTTTTACCCGCTGTCCGGTCAACTGGACTAGCCAACTGTACTACGGGCAAAGAGGGGCTTCGCTGATTACACGCCACATTTCTTTCGACGGATTGGCGCTGTTTCGGATTTAATAAGTGAACAACCACGGCTGAAGCAAGGAATATAATTATTTAGTACTCATATAGAGGAGAACGGAAACTCCATACTTACTACAAAAACGACACTTTCACGTATGCTACTAGCGACACAGTAAGCTGTAAAAGAACTAATAAATGGCGGGCTTTTCAAATGGCACCCGCTATGCCAAAAAAAATTGACAACTTTTAATTTTATATGAAGAAGCGAGTAAAAAGCTGAAGGACAAGTTAGCAAAATATTCAACTTTATACCCACTTCTTCATATAAGTTAGGTATGGAAATGAATGCCTACACGCATTAAAATGTTTAAATACTCAGAAAAAAAGCAAAGAAATAATTTATAATTTATGATTCAAATACTTAGAAAATTTTAAGATACAGTGGATTGCATTTATTACGACCTTGGTTGTAGCGACCATTTGTCTATAGTGACGTTAAATCTCAGTCCCTTGAATTAAAGCATACTTTAGTATGTACAAACATATGGCTATAGCGACTTTGGATGTAACGTCGAGTTCGGGTGTAGCGACTGTTTTTATTGAATAGTTTGTAATAAATTCCTGGAAATCCCATGCAGATGTTGCGACTGGAGTTGGCCGCCAAAGACACAAAAGAGCTTTCTTATCTTTTGTTTACATCTACAGAGATGGTCAGCAACCTTTACTTTTTGTTTTTAGATATTAGCTAGGTAATTAGGAAGGTAAGAGTGTACGTTTCCGAGTTAAAATGGTTCAGTTACAAATTGATATTCAGAGTAGCAACTGTGTATAATAAACTATAGAATAAGTATGGCTCCTAGATGCACATTCACTGTTAAAGAAAAGGCGGAAATCATTTCAAAATTGAAAAATGGTGCAAACAAAGCTGATTTGTGCAAAGAATACAAAGTTTCACATTCAACAATATCTACGATGTGGAAAAACCTTGATAAAATATTAGAGTGCTTTGAATCCAAATCCTTAAAAAATAAGAAACACCGCAAGCTGACGCATCAAGATGTTGAAAAGCTTTTTAAATTTAACAATAAATGAATATAAACCATGTACATGTCTGTATCTTTTTGCCTTTGCCTGTAACGACATCCGGATGTAACGACGAAATAACAGTGGTCCCTTCATTGTCGTTATACCCGAAATCCACTGTACATTAATGTCTTATCAAGAAGCTTATAATACTGGAGATTGCACGGCGAACAGGTACATTCTATACAGAAGGAATTCGCATCAGCGCTCAAAACACGCGGCGTCAAAATTGTGCTTAATGGCGATTTAGCACACTCTTCTTACCTTAGTCGTCTGTTGATCGTAAAGCCGTAAGTAAGCATGCCGAAGTGTGTCATCAAAAGTAAGTCAAACCTAGTCACAAGTCAAACCTAACCTAACCTACGTGAATCATAACGTGGCAAAATTAAAAAAGTCGTGAATTCAAACCTCTTCGAAATTTTAAACAGCATAAAAATTGATAGCAAAAAAATATTAAAAAGTCAATGTTATGGTATGACTCATATATGACACATCGCCAAGAAAAGGGTTCAGATAACCTGAACCCTGAATCGACACGGCTGCTTAAGAAGATAGCTTTCAATGCGATGTAAAGTTAACGTTCAACGACGTGAAAAACAACAACAACAACAACCGTAAAAAAAAAATTCATAAATAAAAATATATGCCCCGTGTGGTTGCCGGGTTTGAACAGTGCCACTCCATGTCTTCCCGTGGATTTCATAAGAGGCGACTAAGGAAATAAGGTCTTGTAGTAGGTACTGTTAGGCGATAGGCTTGCAACCTGTCACTGACACTCTAGTAAACTTCTTAGCCTGATCGTTCTAAATGTGGTTAAAGAATTATCAACAAGTCTTTTTACAGTTGTTGGTATTTCTGTAGCTCTGCCTATCCCGCTCTGGGAATTAAGGCTGGGTAAGTATGTATGTAAAAAGAAATCTATTCGAACTCGAACCGACAGACTGACAGTCATTGAGTGAGCTTCGATGAGTCGTGATCGTGAGTTCCGAAAAACGGTACCCTTATTGTTTTTCAGAACCCTTAAATTAACAGCCCATTTCTACTCCACTGCTACCTTGTTCCAGACAGCTTCTAAAAATCAACAAGCTTTCACTGCACGATGTTATAATGACAGACGACATTTTAAAGGACTGCTGTGAGTGGAAGCTTCATATGGTGAATAAGATGCAGTGCCACGTTTAGGCTATTTTTTTGTATGACGTGATTTGTTCATGTGTATAGAATGTCATTGACGGCGAACAATGTTTTGAAGCGAAGCTTGAATGACGTTGCTTATGTTTTATGTTCCTTTTCCAAATTCAAAATCACGCTAAAGAAAGGGATAGAAAACATAAGCGACACGGTCGCTTTTCTTCGCTTAAAAACATTGTTCGCAGTGCAATCTCTAGGTTCAAAAATATAAGCAGTGATCGGATCTAGGATGCAATTTGGGGTGAACGACCTCAAACGTTATACTTAACATGGATGTGACTTGGAATTACCCGGGATTTTTGGAAATGGATTACTGTTAATAATTAGTAACCTTTGCCGAGGGTAAAACTAAATAAACAAAATGATAATGTTGGCTATCTATAAGGTAAGGTAGGTAAGGTCATTTACTTTACATTTACTTTGAAAAATATTTTAGTTATAAAATAACTCTTAAGTAGAATACTACAATTATCTATTAGTAATGGGTATTTATACCTGAAATTGTTATTATTTGTCGTTAATGTGAATGTTATACGCAGGGCTCTATTTGAATAATAATGTCAGCCAATACATTATAGTAGTTCTCATTTCAAGTGGCCATATCATTTAATAAAAGAGGTTGATAAGTGGTAGTTGTTTACGAAAAATACTATTTGAAGTTATTCTATGTGCGGTGCAACGTCATCGGCACTAAAAGATCAAGTCCTGGTGATAAGGTTAACAAAATAGTAATAATAATAATTAATTTCACCTGTATACCCTGGTAAGCAGATAAAAATATAAAAATACCATAAAAGATAAGAGGTACAAGTTACGTCCACTTCTATGCAGTACTAGTATACTGTATTATTTTTTTTGTTTTTTTTTTTGTAATATTTTGTGAAGTTCATACTGTAAACTAATCAAAATTAAAAGTTATTTACCTTTTTATAAAGGTAGGTAACAAAAAGACTCGCGGGATTGTAAGTCATATCCATGTTAAAACAACGTACCTAAATCCTGGGAAATGGCATCCTAGATCCGATCACTGAATAATAAGCTTCTTGTGTCTTATGATACTCGTCCCGCAACCAAAAAAACACTTGCGTAATTGAGGTTTTTGGAATTGAAATACGTAAAATGTCGGCGAATCCCAGATTTTCATGTTATTTGCTATTAACACAGGCTGCGTATGTCGAATCTGCACACATAGGCGCAAGTTTCTAATTCGGAAGAAAGGTCTTCTATAGCAGCTAGGCCGGTTCACCACAAAATATGAGTTGCTCCAGGTTTTGGAAACCAATCGAAGACATTGTTCGTGACAGTAGCCTTTGCTTTCCATTTATGAATACGATTTCTTATGCGCGTTAACACCATTAACGCTGAATTATTTATCGTTAAGGCTCCGTTATCATATTACTCGTATTTCGTTTTAATATCTAGCAGGTAATTTATTTCACACCTACGATTTTTGAAGTAAAATTGACTTTACAGAATGAATACAGATAAAAAAAGGAAAGAGAATATAGATCTGATATTAAGTGACTCTATGGTAACCAATGTTACCACACATTATTTAATCATCACCCCTTTCTGTACAATCTAATAGAATACAAGGCAGCCTTCCGATTTTTTTAAATCTTAAAGTACTAAAGAATATAATAATACCCTATAGTGTGGGGTGTCATTGGATAGGTCTTCCAAAAATATTATGGGTTAATGGAAACAGTTACTCGATTAAGTAATCCTTTTATGAAATATTAAGCTTTAAAGCTCTAATTTTTGTTAGACTCAAGCGTCGCCCTCCACCCTACAGCCAAAACTACAAATACTAAAAATCAGAAAAAAAAACTCTAATAAAAGAGCATAGAACGAATTTTAAAGGATTTTTCTTTTTTACTTCTTATTGTACCTTTTTGTTGCCGTGACTAAAATGCATATTCATGCCAAATTACAGCTTTCTGGTAGTAAGAGTCTCTGCGCTAGGCTGCGGACGGACGGACGGACATTGCGAAACTATAAGGGTTTGACTACGGAACCCTTAAAATAGCGCTGTGGAAATGTATTGAGTACAATTGTTGTTCTTATATTAAAGATTCATTATACAGACAGAGTTACTGTCACATTTATAATAATAGTATAAATGGATTACATAAATACAGTCGGGGTAAGAAAACCTTTGTTTATATAAATAAATTTAAAATTATGTTTCCTATTGTATTTACTTTTACTAACAGCCACGACACGGCAGTATTGAAAATAAACTCAAGCCGCATACTCGTAAATAAGATGACACAGTTGTTATCGTTATCTCTTTCATACATAAGATACAAAGCAATTATCCTAATCTCCGATTACACGAGCATTCGCGAAGCATAGTCTTTTGTGAATGCTTTGTAGTCTAAAAAGTTCAAGTTCAAGTTATTTTTTTTTCATATATATGGCTACCGTCCAGAGGGACAATTCTGCCAGTGTCAAGGTTGGAAGTTACAAGTGATCGTTGAAAAAGTTTTCCCAAAAGCAGATGCAGATTCATCAGTTGGGAGATCTAAAAATAAATAGATTATTGTCTAAAAAGTTAGTATCCTTTAATTGTAACTGTCATCCCGACTGGCGGCGAGTGACAGCCGATCACCGACTGCCATATCGTCGTCTTACTTACTCAAACTCATATCTACATATTTTTTTTGCGGTTGGTAATTTCATTTTCGTTCAGAAATACTTAGAGGCAATAAGTTTACCAACGGCAAACAAAATATGCAGATATGAGTTTGAGTAAGTAAGACGACGATATGTGATACTCAATCGGTAAAGCAGAGTATCGCTCATTCTGAGCAAACGATAATAGATCTTAAGGTGACAAACTTTTTCATACCCCGACTGTACTTTCAATCATGACTATCATGAGTTTCTTTAATATAAAATTATGACTCGAAGTCAAGTTTTGGTTTTGACGACACGTTGGCCTAGTTGGGAGTGACCCTGCCTCCGAAGCCAGTGGTCTTGGGTTCAAATCCCGGTAAGGGCAGATATTTATGTGGTGTGCGCGAATGTTTGTTTCCGAGTATTGGATGTTTTCTATGTATTTAAGTATGTATTTCTCTATATAAGTATGTTTATCGTTGTCTAGTACCCATATTACAAACCTAGAGCTTAGTTTGAAACTATATCAATTTGTGTGAGAGTGTGTCCTGATATTTATTTATATTGATTTATTTCAGAGTGTGAGGTAGCTTTTTGATTGGTGGCATTCACGCATTTCTGAGAAAAGTATCTTGACAGACGGACAATGAAGTGATCCTATTAGTTATAATTATATATTTTTTCTTCACCTAAGCCTCTATGTTGGTATGCGTAACCTTCTGTCGCTCACCTCCTTGCTATCAACCAGTCAGTATGACTGTCTGTGTCATCCATAACATTTCACTGTAGGAATCCCGCAAGCATACCTCAACGACATTGAAATGATACACCTTGTCAAAATAGAAAGCTATAAATATATATTAATATAGGTATATGTTATCTAAGAGTATTTTAAGTATTCAACCACTGCTTCTTTACCTAAACTTCACTTAATACAGACTTTTCCTCCATGACCCTTGCTCCTAGGGTTGATTTTCTGAACACAATCACAAATTTATTGATATCTAGCTGTTTAGAGCGACTCCGTCGGCGTAGAAATGGTTTATCGCTATTCCCTCGGGAACTGTACAATATTTAGGACTAAAAAGTACCCGTAACGAACAGACAGACAGAGTTACTTTCACATTTATAATATTAGTATAGATGGATTACATAAATACGAGTAGGTACTTTCAATCATGAGATTTATTTCCGAGTATTAGGTACCTTTTTTTATCGGTCGCATTCACGCAATTCTAAGTTTTTTTCTTTCTCATAATTTGAACGACGGACAATGAAGTGATTCAATCAGGGCTCCTTCTTCGTTTAAAGGTACGGACCCTAAAAATGTACAGATATCATTGGTATGAACTTGTTGCTTCAGGCCGACGTGACGTCTCTTGCGCACCAACGCTATTTCCAGCGTGTGGTGGCAGGTGCGCGCAATGGGCAACTTAACCATCCAAGCCAGAAATTTGTCGCAAATACTTCTTTAGCGACAGCCGTCTCCCAACTGAACTACGGGGACATCTGGTATTGAACTTTTATGTTTACGTGTTGGCTTAAAAAACCGTCTTAGTTATACCGAACAAACAATGCCAAATGCGACGAGGACCAGGGGTTTGAACGATTAAAGATCAAATACGTAATTTGATTGAAATTAAGTGAATTGTCAACTATAAGTCAGTCTGAATCAAAATGCTAAGAAAACCAAACCATAGAGAATATAATCACTACGTTTTTTTTTTTCACCAAACTTAACCAGGTAAGCACACATTTATGAATAATAGATTACTTCTTATGACCAAAGTAGAAACCTAAATACAGAAGAATGTAACAAAAGTTAACAACAGTCGCCGTTTCTCAAGAACCTACCATTTAAATAAATGGCACGAGAACTTAAATGTTATTCGAAGGGCTACGGAAACCGCATAGAAATAATTCAGCGAAACCAAATGACAAGTATTATGAGACAAATTATACTTTATTATGGCTCTTGTTAGTGAATTCGCAATGCTCCGTGCTAAAGCGGGCGCGCGTATCGTTAAGCATTTAGGGGAGGACGAAACCGCAAGCAATTATATAAATATCGGGAAACGGCATGAAATAACATTGCGGTTGACTCGGAAACTTTATGACAAATATTATCAATGTTCGAGCATTTGGCTGCACCAGTGCAAATGCAAATGAATGGTCCTCCCATCCGACGTCGACTCGTAGCATCAAGTTTCTTTTACGGTTCATTTTGAAAGGACTATTTCTTGATTTTAGTTTCGGTTTAGTCGGGATGTCCTAAAATATGATAACCCCACTTTTTATTGAAAATTATAGGGGCATTTTGAAACGACTTACAATTATTTTGTACTTATTGCAGTTGTTTTTAATTATATAACGTTATACCCATTGGTCGTTTTGTTTATAAACTGTTAAAAGTCTGACAGTTGAATGTGTATCAGCGGCTCTATTCTACCTACTCGGTAAACCAAATTGCTTTTGACATGTTATCGTAATGAATTGTGGATCTCAAGATTCAGGCTCAGCCTAGTTCGGTATCCACCGGATAATGTCTGTTTTTGCCTAACCTTTGCAGGCCTTAAGATAATAAGAAGCATTCTTAAAACGCTTTTAAATACTACCTATGTCGGTAAATATTATTATTTTTACTTTTATAATTACATATAAGTAAGGACAACGTAGACTTTAGCACCCTTTGGGTACCGACCTTAAAAAGCCACTAAAAATAATATGAAGTGAATCCACTATTGGCGAGAAGAATCAGTGAGGCGAAAAACAAACGCTAACACGATGCGCCTGTAGTCTGCAAAATATCTAATAAGTAGGTTAGTTAGTAAGTCGCTAAAATTGGCTAGACTCCAAAGTTTATGAGAGAGGCTCTTAGTAAATTTAAAAGGGGCTTTATAGGAGCAGGAACAAAGTAATACTTGCCGCACTTTCTTTTGTACCGCCAACAGTTGGAAATTAATTATGATGCGCGCAAATACTTTTTCACAGAAACCACAAGTAACATGTGGACCTTCGCGGACCTGCCGCGCGGCAACAATTACGAGATGGCATCTGCGCACTACTCGGCTCAGTTGCTCGACCAGAGGTGAGCTCAGGGTCTGGTATCTCTAGTACTCGTTAGCAAATGAATTCATATAAATGCGCATGTGTGAGTTCAATACCACGATTCTATACCAGCCTTCAACAAAGTGCTGAAGTTTAAGAAAAATATTTAAAAACCGGGCAAGAGCATCTCGGACCCTGCTCTTTGTAGAGTAAGCTAAGTTCCGAAGTCGTTAAGTACTACAAACAGAAAACAACAAGTAATCTGAGATGATTTTAGTAGGCGTAAACACTTTAAACGCCTGTATCTCAAGAACCAATGATGTCTACTTAGTCGTGATAGTTTTCCTTTTAAATTCGGTATATGCGCTATAATTAAAAAACAAACCGATTTTTTGTATTTGTAGTTTCGGCTATGGCTCTATAGTCGAAACTACAATATTTTATAAACGGATCCCTTGATCAAACCCGCAATATTTTTGGAAGTCCTTTATGACGACACCCTACACTACGGGGTAGACGAGAAACAAAACACATCCCCGCGTTAGGTACGTGTAGGGAAGGTACCATATTTTTTTTACATTTTATTGTACCACTTTGTTGGCGTGACTAATATGCATATTCATGCCCAATTACAGCTTTCTAGTACTAAGAGTCTCTGAGCTAGGCTGCGGACGGACGGACGAACGGACGGACGGAGGGACATGGCGAAACTATAAAGGTTCCTAGTTTGTCAACGGAACCCTAAAAACGTAGGTATACAATTAAATTTCCTGGTAGATATTTTAACGAAATACGAGTAATATCACTCGTAAACTTCTTGGCCTGATTGTGCAAAATGTGGTTACAGAATTATCAACAAGTCTTTTTACAGTTGTTGGTGTTTCTGTAGCTCTGCCTACCCCACTCTGGGAATGAAGGCGTGATGTTATGTATGTATGTATGTACGAGTAATATGATAACCGAGCCATAAAGATAAATAATTCAGCGTTAATAGTGTTAACATACGCGCATAAAAAAACGTATTAATAAATGGAAATCAAATGCTACTGTTTAAACAATTTCAAACAACCTGAATTATGCAAATGTTGTTTTGGTAACGGTAAGAGTATTATATACATATAAGACACAAGAAGCTTATATAGCAAGAGATTGCACGGCGAACATTTTGAAGAGAAGAAAATTTTGACCGTCAGTGACGTCGCTTATGTTTTAAGTCCCTTTCTGTAACGTGATCTTGAGTTTTAGAGAAAGGAATAAAAAACATAAGCAAGGAATTCAAGGTTACTTATCTTCGCTTCAAAACATTGTTCGCCGTGCAATCTCCAGTGTCATTATGAGCTTCTTGATAAGACATTACTATATCTTGAAATGTTGTAGTTGAATCATAAATAATAAATTATTTCCTTTTGATTCTTTTTTTCTAAGAATGCATTACTTTTAAATGCTTGTAGGCATTCATTTACATACCTAACTTATACGAAGAAGTGGGTATAAAGTTGAATATTTTGCTAACTTGTCCTTCAGCTTTGTACTCGCTTCTTCATATAAAATTAAAAGTTGTGAACTTTGATTTCACATAGCGGGTGCCATTTGAAAAGCCCGCCATTTATTAGTTCTTTTACAACTCACGGTGTCGCCAGTAGTATACGTGAGAGTGTCGTTTTTGTAGTATGGAGTTTCCGTTCTCCTCTATATGAGTAATTATATTCTTTGGGTGAGCTACTCATACATAAGGCATCCAAATGTCACACTCACATTGTAAAATTATCACAACAATTCGTTTCGTACAAATGTCCTGCATCAATGATTACGTTACAAAAAAATGGAGTTTAAAAAAAAACAGCGCGATCAAAGTTATATTAAGAATTAGTTACTTTGAAACCATTACTTTTTTTGCTGCCAATCTAAAGTAAACCCGCTAAAAAGCTTGTAAAAAATTGAAAAAGAAATGCGCTTTATTACTTTTTAAGTTATTATATCAGGGTAGGGTAGGGTGCATTGCGAGAGATTTTAACAGCGTGTTTCTGGGTTAATTTGGAGTTAAAATGTTATGTTGACGTAGTTCCCACTCGGCTTTTTTAACTTTTATTTTTTTTATTTTCACTTCTCCAGGAAACAAAGCCTAAGGACGAGCTGGCAACGCTTTTCTAGTAACTATTACTTGTTACGGGAAATCCCCTTGAAAGTTATGAATTTAAGTAATTTGTCCCTCGTTATGTTAAAGAGTTAATCGAAGAAAGAGAATAAATAAACTGTGACATGAATAAGAAGATGTTTGCGTAATTAGGCATAGATTATTTCAAAGCAGGATTTAGCTGAAAGTGTCAATCATAAATCCTTTTTAAATGCTGAATAACTTAAACGCTTGACTCACAAGCCGGCGTTTTCCAAAAAAAGTGTACATCGTTAAAGACAAAAGTTAAGAAAATTTAACTTTTTCCATTTCGTCACGAAATTTAACGTATGTAAATGTATGGCTAAATTTCGTGACGAAATGGAAAAAGTTAAATTTTCTTAACTTTTGTCCTTAACGATGTACACTTTTTTTGGAAAACGCCCAATTGCACCATTTTTCAGATACATGTGCCTCACAGAATAAGGACTAAAGGCATAGAAGAAGCGACAAAATAAAAGGCAACATACAGATAGCTGATATGCAGTCTTATTGGGATTCAGTGTGCCAAAATGAGACAGCTCTATAGCTACAGCTACGCTAAAATGTCACGGTCGTACACTGTTGCACACTGTTGTACATATAAACAACATTTATGTGTGCAGATATGGTTTTGAAGTAAATTTACACCAGGGACGAACAAAACAATAATTTCTATATCGACATAATATTTTGAAGTTCTATAAAAATATAACATATTCTTTATTACCTCGCATCATCCAAACGGGTGGACGGATTTCTTAACGCGGCTTTTAGCTGCCATTATATGAGGCTTTATAAAAAAGTGTTAGCTGATTGAGTAAGGTTTAAAATGGCATATAACAAACGTTTGTAAATATCGTAGTTTAAAATAGTTTTGTATGTTAGTATTTAAAATACCATTGCCGACGCGTTTGTACAAAATTTACGAGATTTGTAATGGTATTTTAAATACTAATTTTTTTAAACTACGATATGTACAATCATTTGTTATATACCATTTTGACCCTTATTTAATCAGCTAATGAATTGAACAATAGTAATACAATTGGCCTACTAGTTCTTGAGTTGTTGTCAATTTTGGTCACATTTGTAGCTAATCGTATGAGATGTAAGTACAAATATGATGATTATTTGCCGGTACTGTAGGTACGCTGAATTGGCTAGTGAGTGTTTTTTCAGTTTTATTATAAACCATGACTAAATCTCACGAAATCGTTTGAGTGGGGACATTGGCTTAGGGAGGGCCCTGCACCAGGTTTGAGTCTGCACAATTTAGTTACGTAATGCTGGCAATCCACTTGGCGGTATTTGCCCAAATTTTCGTGTTGCATCTTTTTCCTTCCTATACCAAATGAAAGAGAGGCAAAACCGCAACGCGAACACGCAACCCCAAGTGGAATGGCACCATAACATTCGTCTTCAAAATGTTTAAAGCAAATGCGTCTATGTTTCGACCAAGACCAATTTGGTTGTGAAATAGCTTCATTAGCTTCTATCCAACTCTGCTTCATATTATTGTCGTCAGGGAATCTAAAATAAACCATATTTTGATCACATTTCGAATCTTATAATTTATCACCTTTATAAATAATAAAATTAATTCGCAACTGATTTATCGATAGGAAATTATAACGTCACTTTTATAACAATTATAACAAAACAATAAAATTGTAGTTAAATATTGCTTTAAAGATATTTCGAACACAAATCTTCGGATGATGATATTCTGCATTTTTAAGCCTTAACAACGCTATCTGATGATTACAATCCGAAACAATTATATTCAAAATGCCGCCTTACCGGTGAACGCATTTTTTTTCGATTTGATTTTGCTTGCGGGATTAATAAGATCTGCAGTCAAACACAACACAAGCCATATTGCAGTTTATTGTTCTTCTCGTTTATATAAAACATTACATTAATAATTGTGGTTAAAATCAATTCAAGTCGCAACGGCAGCCTTCTAATGATAAACAATAATACATGACCACAGAACTATATCGAGATAGAAGGAAAGAGTTCGTCGTTTTATATGAGAACCGAGCGTGTAACATTTTGCGTAGGCACTTTGTCGTCACGCGAGTCTTTTAGTGATGTGTACAACATACACAAAATCGTTTCTAATCTGTGGTGTCATCGATCGCAAGTCGCAACGGAAGAGCGTCAGCAATGCCACTAGGGAAAGTATTTTATTTACTTTTCAACGGTTTTTTTCCTTCAAGCGTTAAATTTGTTTGTCTTTTTCTTTTATCATTTGCCTTGCGTTATTCAATTGGTTCATAATTTTTTTCTTCTTTGGTGTATGAATTAATGTTTCGTCTGATGTGGATGGTTCATTAATATTCTGTAAGTGTAACATATGTTGAAATATAATAATGCAAAACTACTAATTACACAAATTTTAAAACAAATTAGTATGTCATCATTTTATAGTAAAATCACTTTTTCCAGCTTTCTTTTCCTTGGCGTGGTCTTGATAGAGTCCTTCTCTAAAGAAGGTGATCCTTTTATCTGTAGCATAAAAAATACTATGTCTGTAGCATAAAGCGCGCGTGAGCGCACGCACACACACACACACGCACACGCACACACACACACACACACACACACACACGCACACACACACACACACACACACACACACACACGCACGCACGCACGCACGCACGCACGCACGCACGCACGCACACTCACACACACTCATTGTGACGTATAAATGTAGGTACCTTTTCATTATTTGACATTATCACTACATCTACATATAGTCTGATAAGCTGTACTGATTATTCGCCGGTACTTTGATTGGCCAGTAGGTAAAGGTATCTTTGTGAAAATGTACAGAACAAATCCGGCTGTGTTTTGTAGGAAACCAGTTTTATCGACCCGTTGCTTCTATCCATCTATTTTTTATAATAGGATCTTTTGGAAAACTGGAACAAAATTGCAAAATATACTTAATTATTATCCTTTTGGCAAAAATTTTTCTTTTTGACTACTACTTCATCTCACGGCTACATAATATAATAGTAAATAAATCATTTTTGGGACAAGTTTTTGCTGCCGACTGTACTTTTTTTTGCAAAATCTTTATCTGCTTATCGAGACAAAACTATTGAGTCCTAACACGGTGGGTCTACGTTAAGAATAGCGGAGATCCTGTCGCCACCTTCCATCATCAGATCATCTCTTAGATACCATAATATTGCATTGTCATTGAGTTTACATATATGGTCCATATTCAGCCCATTCCGTTAACGGGAAGTGGGTCAAATTTAATTTGCAAGATTTGACCCATACATACATACATACTTACATACGCATATACATACATTGCAAGTGAAATAAACGCTTGTAAAAATAATTATCATTTTTTCTGTTTTCAAAATTTATTTTAATCGACTAAGAAATCGGCATTGAAAATCGCCGGGTACAACACTATATCTTACTTTTGACAGAAAAATGAGAAATCAACCCTGAACGCGTCTCGACAAGTGCTCGACAGTTTGGATTGGTTTATTTTCTTTGCTGGTTTTCAATGCATGCCAAGTCTGGCGCGTCAAATTAAAGCCGCAATGGAAAAGTAGCAGTAGACACGGACTCGCCCGTTACTGTTTATATGAAATTAATACTATGCAACAAAATAAATTGTTTTATAAATAATAACGGATATTTTAGGGAAAAGAGTACTTACCTATGAAAAGAAATATCTTGATTCACAGCTCCTACTTTTTTGGAGGTGTTTAAACAGTTTATTATCGAGCAACAGGGCATTTTGTTTTTATATTCGAACGTCACACACGGAAAGCGGTCGAGAGCGGACTGAGCATCGCGGCGAGCAATGCAGTCCTAAGAACCTCTTTTCGGCACGCGAGGTACATACACTCTTTCCTTCTATCTCGATATAGTTCTGTGTACATGACATCCGTTTGACACCTAACTTATGCCTAACTCAATACCATAGACTATCTTTAAGAGATTTTTGATTTCGCAGGTTAATTTACGACCATGGTGATATGATAGTCGCCAGTTGTTTGACCTGTTGGTGACCAGGGGTGTAAGACTGGTTTTTAACAAGAACTTTCTTTCCTTTTTTAACTTATTGAACATTCATATTGAAATTTTCGGGACAGGTATATCCTGGCGCTTTAGTTTTAAGGTTCCTTCTACGAGTAGGCCTTTAGTTCCCATTCTATGATGTGTCTTTACACAATTCGGCGCATAACATACACTCCAATTAATTTCGGTCGGTATAAATTCGCTTCGTACTAAAAAGGATGTACCGAAATACGCCCACAGTGGCATACGAGAACAATATGAACAAGAGGGATATAACTGATTGACCCACGCAACGTAACTTAACCATGAGTTCTATAGGGTTGGTATGGGGATGTGCCTTTGGCGTCATTCCACACTTAGTATCTTGGTGTGCCACTGTAGGAGAACCGTATGTAGACTTTGATTCGAAGCGGATTTATACAATGCGCCATAGTTGAATTTCGAATTTAATGATTTTACAAGCTAGTATGTCCTCTAATATATTACTTCTTTTGAGGAACGCCCAAGTTCGACGAAAAATGAGATTCGTATGTAGAACTTTGTTAAAATCACACATTAATAATACTAATTAAGTAATAAATAACATAAGAAACAAAATCTACTATTATTTTACACCAATGATCATACGAAGCGTACAAAACACATTTTAGCGCGTGCCTTCTTAATTAAGCAGCTTTATACGACACTGAACTCGACTCACCTGTTTGCTGCCTAATTGTGAAGGCACGCGCTAAAATGTGTTTGGTACGCTCCGACGGGACTTCTTAAGCTTGCCGGATAAAACTTCACCTTAGAGATCGACATATACAGTTTTGAGAAAATCACCCCCCAGTGCTAGGCAATATTTAAGCAATCATCTCTCCGTTTCTATTTATAATTCTGGGGTCCTAGTGAAAAAGTCCTCCAGTCTTGAACAAATGTACCTATCAAGTTCCTCCCGGTTACGTTCACGGTCGCTTATTATTTAGGTCCGCCGCGATAACGAATTTTATTGTATGGGGCCAATTTGTAGGTATAAACTTTTAGTCTCAATTCCTTTGGGGCGTTTCATAAAAATAATAAATATTATACGTCTATTACGTGCACATTCGTTTTTGTATTTAAGCTACTTTAGTTATTGACCATTTTCTTCTCATGTCCGTAACTGAAACTATTGTTGACTGAGGTTTAAAACGACATTTCTCGTCTTTTTTATGTTTTTCAAGAAAATATTTTACAATTGGTTGACACGTAAACAATGTCGATGACATTAGTAAGCTTGTCATATTCATTCAATCTTGTGAGTGTCGTATATAAGGCAATAATATTGGGGTACGTTGCAGACAAATATAATCCATATCTGTAGAATTTATGGATGACTTTGGCGTCCAAGTTTAATTTGATTTAGTTACTTGTATGATATGTGTAGATAACGTCAGAATTATAAGGCTCAGGGCCTCTATTCAACTGCGTTATAACGATATCGTTTATGACCTGTTTCCGTATTGTCAACGTTTTGATAACTCTTATGTCATTTACAATAATGGCGACTGTGACATAAACGATTCTTAAACGTGTCAAACACGATATCGTTTTAACGCACCTGAATAGAGGCCCTGTTGCATTTAAGTTTTCGCGACAAGTTTTTTCACAAAAAAATCGGTTGTCTGTAAAGTCGGTTTACTGACAATAGTAAGAAAAATAAATACTGATGGAATGATTGAATTTTTCAAAATAAAATTTTGATTTTATTTGTTTGATAGATATTTTTTATGGACCCCGTGTGGTTGCCGGGTTAGAATAGTGCCACTCCATGTCTTCCTGTGGATGTCGTAAGAGGCGACAAAGGGAATATAGGCTTGTAGTAGGTACTGTTAGGCGATGGGCTTGCAACCTGTCACTAATACACTGGTAAACATCTTAGCCTGATTGTGCAAAATGTGGTTACAGAATTATCAACAAGGTCTTTAGAGTTGCTGGCAATTCTGTAGCTCTGCCTACCCCACTCTGGGAATAAAGGCGTGAGTTTATGAATGTATACTTATAGAGAAGGAGGTAAATGGAAATCACAATTGAATTGATCAAGTTACATTTATTTGTAAGCATAAACACAATTATGTCATATTTATTTTACAATGTAGGTGCATAGTTTTTACAAGTATGAATGAGCGTTACATATTAAATTTAAAATTTAAAATTTGGAAACATCACTAAAAGTTTCGTAACTCTCTAGCTTTTAAAAAGCTCGCCTCAATGTGTTTGATATAGAAGAAAATTGTTCCCTTTGACGGCTGGCTGGTCCAGCCTGTCATTTCAGACACTTTGTTATGATATGTGGAAGATTTAACATTTATGTTAAATGTCCGGCTTTTGATTTTGATTTATTCTGTTTACTGTTTTACTCCACTCACTTGACATTGACGAAATCACTGCGTACATCGCGGTGGACCGCCATTAATAAAAAATAAGAAGAAGAAGAACATTTATGTTTTAATTTTTTGAAGTCATAGCTACCCTCTATAATCATTTCGATCGAATAGTAAAAAATAAGAATAGAATAAAGAATAATCGCTTTATTTCAGACTAAAGTCCATAAAAGTGTTAGTAAACATTGTATCTTAAGTAACTACGAGTTAGTAAAATACAGATAACTTAAAATTATAACTAAAACTAACAAATTAACCAATCAATAAACGTGCAAGGACGTCCACCTTGCCATCATCGGGCAGTCCCAGCGATACGTAAACACGCCCAGGGGGGTTATCATGAGCTAGCTTTGCAGTTCTATATAACCGCCATAGCTCTGTCCCTTACGCTGACCGTAAAATGAACTGCAAAGCTAGCTCATGATAACCCCCCAGGATGCTGTTGGGGCTGGCACGCAGGCGAGTCAGTAACGACGCGCACCTCTTCCTCATGACTGCCGCAAAGCCGTCGGTGCGCGCCTCGACAAACATGCCCGACGCACTGCAGCGCCGCGGCAGCCCCAGCAGCACCCGGAACGCGTTGTTGTATTGCACGCGAAGCTCGGTGTACGCCCTCTGTGTGAAGTTCACCCACAGGCTGCACGAGTAAAAGGAGACGCAAAAAGCTCTAAAAAGCGTGATTTTTACATCCCTAGTACAACGAGCGAACCTGCGCGCCAGCATATTACACCGGACGGGCAACGACCTCCGCTCACGCTCGATGTCCGCCCCGTCACTCAAGTTATCGGTAACCCAGTGACCCAGGTACTTAAATTTCGAGACAGTTCTTAGTAGAACTCCGGAGAGTGTGACAGGTGACACAGAATAAGTCTTATTGCCTGCCTTAAAAACCATTAATTCGCTTTTCTCAACATTGTACCTGAGTCCATGGGTCGCCGCGTAACTTTCACAAATTCGCAAGAGTCGCTTAAGAGCACCTATCGAATGGCTGAGCAGCACCATGTCGTCTGCGTAACTGATGTTATTCACGCATACACGGTCTATATGGCATCCTATCTTGGTGCTGCTAAGCTCCTCGATAAGCCCATTTATATATAAATTGAAGAGCCGCGGCGAGGTCAAACCTCCTTGCCTCACCCCGCACTCCAAACCATACTCATCTGACAGGGAACCCGCCCATCTTAAATTGTTTTTTTGCCTACCATACCAGTACCTAAGGAGCGATGTTATTTCCCCAGGTAAGGTTGTCTTCTGCTCAATTTTGCTCCATAGAACATCGTACGACACTAAATCGAATGCTTTCGACAGGTCAAGAAAGCACGCGAAGACTGGTGTTCTTCCAGATGTGTAGTATTGGACAGTGCGCTTGAGGCACAGGATAGCACTTTCAGTAGACAAACCCGGCCGAAAACCAAACTGCGCGTCACTCAGACCAAAGTGCCTATCCAAATGGCCATCCAGCGCACTGTCCAACACCTTGGCTACGATAGTTGCTAAGGATATTGGCCTGTAATTCGCCACGTCAAAGGAATCTCCTGCCCTATTTTTCATAACCGGAACAACAATTGTACGCATGAGGTCATCAGGTAAGTAAGAGTGAGCCAAACAAAGGGTGAAAAACATTGCAAGCACCCTGGGCAGGTGAACACCGGCATGCTGCAGATGTTCGACGCTGAGACCATCGTGCCCCGGAGATTTGCCTCGCACCATTTTCTTAATAACAGCAGCGACTTGCACCGCAGTAATGAGGACATTCCTCTCCGGCGCATTGGTCCCAGCTTGGAACCTCTGCAAAGACGGTCCCAGAGGCGACTCTACCCTAAAGTGGCGCTGGAAGAGGTTTGCTATGTCCTTTGGGTCATGAACCCCCGAGACACTCGCTGGAAGGCCTGACTTGTGGTTAAATTTGTTCACTGTTTTCCAGAACTGTCCAAAGCTTTTGTTGTAATGGTGTTGCGCATTCATAATGTTGCGTAAAGCCATTGATTTTTTACTCAACGTGAAATAGTTCTGTTAACTTATTGTTGTAGTTTTGTCAATTATAGCATAACCTACAATCGCTGCACTAGCGGACCGATGCTATTTATTTTAATGATGAACGCACGAGTATTCGACAATATATCACTGAACATATATTTAATATCGAAAGAATCATTACCTTTATCGCCGCAATTATCGTTGCTATTTGACACCACATTCACTTTTCACTGCACTTCATACTTGACGAAAACATGTAAATGTATTATTGTATAGCAGCTGTCCACGCGGACGCATCGCTCACTGTAGGAGAGAGACAGATGTCGAACGCTGCCGAACGCGGAGGCTGATTGTGCCTCTTTGTCGCTCGTTCCGCGCTCTCGCTTGCACTTCAAGCCTTAAATGAAACGCCTCAGAGCGAGGTAACGCCGAATGAGTCATGTTTTTTCGTGCGGCTCCATCGAATTATAAGACGTTGTCACGTCAAAATGGAAATAAAACCGAGTTGAATTAATCAGACGTTCATTAACATTTCTAACTTAAAATATGATTAGGAATATGATGTTAAAATCTCACGCAATGCTCACAGGCAATGTGAGGAGGAGGTTTAAATTGAAATCACACTAAATGATACAAAACAAAAAACCGCCTTCAAAAACGCAAAAAATAACTTCTTTACCTAATAGATTAGTCCAACTGAAGTAGGCTTTTTTAGTTGAAACTATTGTGGTCGCCGACTTCAGTTGGAGTAACCTATTTGGAAGTTATTTCAAGCGCGCCGCAAGCATCGCCGTGGGAAAGTTATAGTCATATTTCAACAAGTAAATATTCCTCGTTGTAATCGCTCAACTATCTTAATCGATATATCTTTTCGCCACCCTTGAAACAGGTACCGTTGAGGAGTTCCGGTGGCCATCTGTGGTCCTCATCTTCAGGTCAACATCACCAAATGATACTTTCAGAATGCAAATGCTAGACTTGTTACTAAAAATATTAAAACCGCTACATGTTTGCCTACAATATTTGAGGAGTTTCCTCAATTCCTCACTGATCCACTCATCAGATTCAGATTTCCTGACAATGGGACCTGTCAAGGCACTGACAACTCCAGCAGGGCGACCCGGTTCGAACCGGATTTGAATCAGGACCACCTCGGAAGTATAGAAAAAGAGTTTTCAAAATCGGTCCACAATTGATGGAGTAATCGATAAACTTACATAATCAGAATCAGAATCAGAAAAAGATTTATTGCCACACATAACTCAGTAGTTGTACAGGTTTTGACGACTCGCTAGCCTGGTTGGGAGTGACCCTGCCTTCGAAGCTAGGGGTCCTGGGTTCAAATCCCGGTAAGGACAGATATTTGTGTGATGAGCACGAGTATTTGTTCCTGAGGCTTGGATGTTATCTATGTATTTAAGTATATATTTCTCTATATAAGTAAGTTTATCGTTGTCAAGTAGGTACCCATAGTACAAGCCTAGAGCTTAGTTTGGGACTAGGTCAATTTGTGTGACATTGTCCTGTGATTATTTATTTATTTATTTATTTATTATGTAATTATTCATAATAACAAATAGTTAATAATAAATTATTATTATTAATTAATTATTATTGATAATAAAGATACATACAGTGGAACGTATAAACTTTTCTAAATCAACAAGAGTCTGAGTGTAGATCCTAAGCTCTGTTGTTGGGTTTGCTTGCTGTTTACTTATGTGGTAGTATAAATTAGTACATCTAATTAATTATCTACGTATTTATTTTATTACAGCAGTTTACTTTTTATTAACCGACTTAATCGGTTTGTTTTTTATTTATTTATTTGTCTCTTCTTGTATTATCCTTGCTTATTACTTCAGAATTAATTGGAAGAGATTCCATATGGAATAAGTTCGCCTATGTACAGTCGCGATCTTTCATGTAGGACCCACTTGCCGGAACATTTGTTTAAATCACTCATTCGCAATAAAGGCGAAAACGCTAAATCAATTTATTCGAAAGACAGATAAGGCATTATTATGATTAAATGGCTATTCATTTCACACCGAATAATCACTGACTTACAATATATCTTTAAAGAGACATGTGTCAGTGTCAACGAAAATAATTTGAAGAAATTTAAATCTTTAAATACCGATCACTTGTAACTTCCAACCTTGACACTGGCAGAATTGTCGGTATAATGAATACCGGTATTCAAGTATATTATCGCCAATTGAGAACAATACCAATTTGATTTTGATTCTTTACCACTAAAAACCATAACCAGTAATACCTGTCAGTGTCAATATACTCGTTTATTTGTTTCTGTAAATGTTTTCGGTGTTATTACAATAAATTCAGACACGCCTTAGACAAGTCTGAAATAACAATTAATTACAGTCTAATACACATCTTATTTATCAGGTGCAATGAATAGCGGTATTGAATACAGGTATTTAATACTATATAATGTATATACACACATAGTGGTATATACATAGCGATAAAAACAAAAGCGAAATGACAATAATACCTCTAATACGAATATAGGTTTTACTTTTTTAGCAGTAACAATTTGTCAATTTAAATACAGGTATTGAATAAAACCGGTTTTACAATCCCTGATTTTAAGTATAAAAAATATTGATTGAAAAAATTGTTATTTTTGCAATCAATATTTTTTATACGGGCGCCGGGGCAGCGCGGGCTGCGCTGCGATCTGCCAGTGTGCCAGTTCCCTCACATGGGGCTTTTCCCAATCATATGGACATTTTCAGGACTAATGCAAGGCGTAGGTATATTAAATAAAAACAAATACCTATGTTAAATAAATTTGTTTTGTTGTATGTTGATAACAGTTTTTTGATATTACATTTATATATTTTGTGGTTAGGCGTGCCGTCATTGGTGCACCAGTCAAGTATTTTCCCGTATTGCGAATTAAGCTAAATAATATTTATTTGGTCGAATAAATAGGTAACTCTGTCGAAGTGGCGTCATAATAAAATTCATAAGAAATGTATTATGATTTGAATCATTACGTCGCTTCGGCACAGTTCCGTAGGGCCTACGCATCAAGTTGGTTGAGTGTGACTGCTTAAGGCTCGAAGCGGCATTATCCTCCGAGAACGTGCTGCAGAAGGCCGAACTACTACTACTCATAGGTAAATGTGACAGAAATGTATTAGCTTTGGCCGGTACCTATTTTTCGGTCTCCGTATCTCGAATTTATTCGCTCTATTTTTGTATAAAGTTGACTTATTACATTACTAAATGTGTCCTGTTATTGTAAATATGTTGATCCAAAAAAAACTGAATGTAAATTCCGCGTTTTTTTTTTGTTTTCCCCTTGTCTCGTTATCAGGCGTTTCACTAAGCAGACAGGCGCGCAGGAAATGCCTTGATATAAATTTAGAATAACGATGAATTTTCCTTAATGATGGGTACCTAAAATAAGTTCTCAAAATTGTATGCCTGCTGAAACATAAAGAGCTACCTGCGGCCTCTTCCTCTGCTACACACAGACACGTACAGGAGCTCTTTTATATGTACTTAGTAACTGCTTTTGGATTAGTATAATATTTACTGGTTTTCATTTACTTGAAATTAATGGCGGCGGAGTCAAAAACAATACAATATAATATGCGAATATATAATTAATACAATAATATATTTGATGAGGCTCTAGTCTAGTTGGTAGTCACCCTGCCTACAAAGCGAACGGTCCTGGGTTCGATTCCCGGTATGGGCAAATATTTATGAGATGAGCACGAGTATTGGTTTCTGCGCCTTGGATTTTTATATGTATTTAAGTATTAATTTATCTGTGTAAGTATATATGTATACTATACATATATATTTACGTGGTCTAGTACCCATAGTACAAGCCTAGAGCTTAGTTTGAGACTAGGTCAAAATGTGTGGGATTGTCATCATATTAATAATAATTTACGATACGATATATTATATGCGATACGTATTAATAATAACTTACTGTATGTCTTATTTAAGGGTTTATTATCAAAACGTAAGAGGTTTGAGAACGAAGTCACAAGATATTTATAAGGCCATTTTGAATACAGACTACGATATTATTTGCTTGTGTGAGACCTGGCTGGATGACTCTTTGCATTCTGAAGAATTTTTTGATGATAGATTTATAGTGTTGCGCCGAGATCGTGACGCCGCGTTTAAGTCTAGATTTGCAAAGGGATATGGAGGAGGGGTTTTGATAGCGGTATCGAAATCATTTAAAATAGTACACAAACCAGAATGGCAGACAAATGTGGAGGATCTCTGGGTACAAATAAAATTAGATTCGGGACTTTTAAATCTATGTCTTGTCTATCTTCCAAATTATATTACAGATGATTTGTTTAGGAATTTTATAATTAAATGCGAGGAAATCAGTTTGTTGCATAAAAGTTGCGCAACCCTCATTATTGGCGATTTTAACTTGCCATCCATTAATTGGAATACAACACAAAATGTTAACACACACAACATAGGTAATCAGAAGGTCATCAGCTTACTAGACTTTTTGTCTACCTGCAGCTTACGACAATACAACGAAAATAAAAATATAAACAACGTAATTTTAGACCTTACATTATTTAATGATAATTTATATATGGACGTAAGAGAAGGTTTAGCCGTTAGTAAAATTGATAAACACCATCCACCCCTCGAAATTAATGTTAACATTCCATCCCCTATATTACTTAAAGAAAATAACGCAAGCAAAAAGTATCAATTTAGAAAAACTAACTTTAAATCGTGTATCAAAGACCTTAATAAAATTGATTGGAATTCTTACGCACATCTTAACTGTAATGACTTTTTGCAAATAGTTTATAATTTAATCTGGGAAATCATAGAGAGACATACACCACTAGGTTACAACAAAAAAAGTAATTATCCTCTTTGGTATACAAAACCATTGATAAGACTTTTAAGAGAAAAAAATAAGTACCATCAGCGTTATAAAAAGTACGAAAATCCAAGAGACTTTGACACATTTAAAATGTTAAGATCTAGAGCGAAATTATTGATAGAAGCTGCATATAAAAGTTATATTTCGGCAATCGAATGCAATATAGCTACTAACATTAAGGCTTTTTGGCGTTACACAAAAAGTAAAAAGGTAACAAATGACTTCCCGGACTGTATGCATTTTGAGAATGCAACAGCCTGCAGCGGTCCTAACATAGCTGACTTGTTTGGAAAAATTTTCGCATCTGTGTACACATCTGGTAACGCGTCTCAGTCCCGAAATTATCTTTCAGATTATGGGATATCTAGCTTTGGTCTTAGTGACATACCCTTGTCTGTGGATTTAGTTTGCAAAAAACTAAAAGAATTGGATGTTAACAAAGGGGCGGGCCCTGATGGCTTACCACCTATATTCATCCGTATGTGTGCCCCAGCCTTAGCATCACCAATTTACATTATATTCTTTAAGTCTCTTACTGAGGGTACTATGCCCGATTTGTGGAAAATTGGCAGGGTAATTCCAATTCATAAGACGGGTAATAAGCAAGATGTGCGCAATTATCGTCCAATAAATATTCTTTCGTGTTTCAGTAAAGTATTGGAATCAATTATTCATGAATGTCTGTTTAATTTTTGTCGTTCGAGGCTCAAAGATAGGCAGCACGGTTTTTTTCCTGGGAGATCTACAACCACAAATCTTATCCATTACACTGACTATATTTGCCATGCGTTCAATGACAAACACCAAGTAGACTCGGTGTACACCGACTTCTCGAAGGCCTTTGACCGCGTCAATCGTTATATTACTAGCTAAACTGCAATATCTAGGGATACATGGAAATTTGTTTCGTTGATTCCAGTCGTACCTACAGAACCGTAATCAAATCGTGGCAATATACGGTTATGAATCATACCCTTTTCAACCAACTTCAGGTGTGCCGCAGGGTTCAAACCTAGGGCCCCTTCTATTTTTAATATTTGTAAACGATCTGCTAGACTCTATATCGTCGGATTTTTTGGCCTATGCTGATGACCTTAAAATTTTTCGTAGGATCAAATCCGCCGAAGACCATGAATCTTTGCAACAGGACTTATGCAACATTTACCATTGGTGCTTAACAAATTGTATGCCCCTCAATATAGAAAAATGCCAATGCATCTCATTCACAAAAAATAAGAACCCACAAACTTATCACTACAGAATAGATGGAAAATTGCTTGACCGAGTGGAAGTTATAAAGGATCTCGGTGTATATTTCGATAGCAAATTCACTTTTCGTAAACATTATGATTTCATTGTATCCAGAGCAAATAGAACACTAGGTTTTATTACGCGCATATGTAAACCTTTTAAAAAAGGCGAGACCATATTACATCTGTACAACTCTCTCGTTCGTAGTACCCTCGAATACAACTCTTCCATTTGGTATCCTATCTACTCCTCTCATAGTGACAGAATTGAGTCTGTCCAAGCTCGTGCAGTCAGGTACGCATGCATGAAAATGGGTATACGTCGCACTATCCCGGAATACCATGACCGATTGAAACGACCGACTGGAACGTAGGAGACAAGTAACTGATATGGCCATGTTGTACAAAATATGTAATTCTCTTGTAGATACTGATATTCTGGGCAAAATTAAATTTAAATGTGTCCTTAGACCCACCCGCCATCCCCAACTATTTGCCACTCTTCACACCAATAATAATGTATCCCTTAATAATCCCATCAACCGTATGTGTCGCTCGTTCAATAAAATATGTTCTGGCTGCGACGTTTTCGCAATGTCATTAAACCTATTTAAGTCTAGTACATCAGAGTTATTTAACATGTTATAGTAGAATATCATTGCCTGTATACTTTTATTTGTGATGTCTTTATTATAGTTGGTTTATTTGTAATTTCCTTACTTGCTTCACAAGATAATCAAGTGCGTGTTAGCTTAATTTAAACTTGTATTTTGCAAATGTTGAGTACAGTTAGTGTTGAGTTGCAGACACTGAGCGTTACTTATATGTTTCAGTTTCTGTTGTTATGCTTTCTACGTCTGTGACTTGTTACTGTACCTATTTCTATAAAAAAAAAAAAAAAAAAACAAAAATACGAGGGGCGTTCAATAAATTCTCGGTATCAAATTGGTATCTTGCAAACCTTTTTAGTAAACTTCTTAATACTGGCCGCTAAGAGTCATTCATTGACGGTAAAAAAAAAGAAAATTTGAAGCCCATACGCTTTTTTGTTTTGCTGCTACTTCTGAACAATCGTAATCACCTTGAGCGGTTTTACAATGTTAATTAAATTGGAGCATCGAGCCGAACGAGAGAAAAAAACAAAAGTCTATTAAAGAAGAAATGGATTTAGTTTACCGTGAGTCCGCTTCTTCATTATCTACTGTCCAAAAGTGGCCAAATGATTCGAATTAAATTCGAATCGGAGGGAGAGCATAGAAGATGACCCTAGACCTGGTCGGCCTGTTGAAGCTACTTCACCGGAAAACATTCAAAAAGTGGAGAAAATTATACTGGGAGATGCTTGAGTGAAGATCAGGTCCATAGCACAACAAAACAATATTTCTATTGGTACAATACATGATATTATCCACGATCATCTTAACATGTCCAAAGTTAGTGCGAGATGGGTACCACGAATGTTGACATCGTTTCAGAAGCATACGCGCGTTGCTTGTTGTTCCGACTTCATTGAGCTGGGAGGTGAAAACCCTGATGGTTTACTCAAAAAAAATATTACCGGAGATGAATCTCGGGTTCATAATCATGCATGACCCTGAGAGCAAACAAGAGTCGATGCAGTGGTACGTAAAGCTGGGTACGAATCTGAGCGGCTCAGCCTGAGGCATGCTCGCCCTGCGCTGCGAGCTGTTTGCGACCCAAATTGTTGCACAAATGCAATAAACATGCTCGGGTGAGGCAGCGTACTTGACGCGTTTCGTCATTTCAAAATGGCGTCTGACACTATAATTAATAATTTATTATTATTATTATTATTATTTAAATCGCCTCGGTAGTGGAACAGCTCAGCAACTTTATCAAATTTGTATGCGCCTCGCCCACAGACAAGTTACAACTTGTCGTTCTGCCTGCGGCACGCTCAGATACACGTCAAAGTTACGCGAGGCACGCACACCGAGGCGCTTTTGAGCACAGCCAAAAGACCGACTCTCGACGGCTCGCTGCGCAACGCTCGCCCGCTACTCGCGCACAGCGCGTGAGCGTGTATGAATTAGAGCAAAATAGGTGAGCCGTGCGTGCCTCGATCCGAGGCTGCTCTAATTCGTACCCACCTTAAAGGAACACCTCATCCCAAGAAATACAAAGTCGTCTCTTCAGCTGGCAAGATCATGGCGACAATATTCTGGGATTGTGAAGGGATATTATTAATAGATTATAAAGAAAAGGGTTTAAATATTACAAAAGAGTACTACACTAACATTTTACGCCAATTACGGGAAGCAATCAAAGAGAAGAGGAGGGGAAAATTGACCAGCGGAGTGCTGCTTCTTCATGACAACGCCCCTGTGCATATTGTGCTGTTCTTGAATCTGGATTCGAAACTTTTACTCATCCACCGTACAGTCCAGACTTGGCCCCCAGCGACTACTTTTTGTTTAAAAAACCTTAAAAAGGATTTTCGTGGACATCTATTTTCTAATGATGAAGCGTTGAAGGCAGCGGTGGTGGAGCATTTTGACACCAAAGACAAAACATATTTTTATGAGGGGTTATATAAGTAATTGACAGATCTTATAAGTTTATAAACATAGGGGGGGTAAATAGAGAAAAATAAAAACCTGCCTAGTGCATATCGGACCATGCACAGTGAAGGGTTCCGTAGCTGGGATGAACGTTCATGGTTGAAATTCAATTTTTTTTTAAATCTCAAATACTACACAGCGTATCGTGTTCAAAACAATTTTGGTAGGAAGTATTTCGTATGTTCTACTACTGTAATTTTTATTAGAATGTTCTATTTAACAGTTCAAAAGCTACCCACCCGAACAGAATTTTTACGACTTTAGAAGCGTCTATCTCGCCAACTGTTCACGTACGTAAAAAAGTCACTTTAAAACCTCGGTATCATTTTGGAAGCCCTATCTAAATATACACCACACGCTAATGTAACACAAAAAAAAAAATTTCGTCCCCTTGTTACATGTATGGAGTGCCACCCCTAAATATTTATTTTTTCAATTTTACTACATCATTGTATAGCGGTTCATAGAATACATCTATTCTTCAAATTTCATTTATATAGTGCCAATAGGCTCTGAGTAAAATGGCTGTGACATACAGACGGACAGACGGACGGACGGACGGACAGACGGACAGACGGACATGACGAAATTATAAGGGTTCCGTTTTTGCCATTCGGCTCCGGAACCCTACAAATAAAACACTATTCGTATTCTTTTGTTTGCTTTCTCATACCGAGAATTTATTGAAATCCCCTCGTATATATTATATATGAAAAGTAATTAGGTTACCCGTAGAATAGAGGTCCAAGCTGCAGGACCCCGGCGCCTCTCCGCCGGCGGCGCGGCGGCCACCAGCGGCGCACCGTGCGCGAGCAACTACAACCTAATACTATCGGTCATTTTAGTACTACGATTATAATTATCCTACTCGTACAAGCTAATAATTTTAATCTTTTGACTCGTAAATAATTATTGTTGATAAAATAAAAGTAAGTTATGATATTGATTCACTACAAAAAAAAACAGTTTGCAAAACCGAATAAACATAAATTTTCACTGCTTTGCACCATACTATAGGAGCTTAACATTGGAAATGGTTATTGTTATCTACTGGTCGAAAAACAGTTACCCCCTTACTTATGAACGTGGAATAAGCTTGGAATAGTTTATGCCATGCTTTGTCCTAATCTGTAATTGTGACATTTGCATCTGACAGAAAGTGACAAAGCATGGCATAAACTATTCCAAGCTTATTTCACGTTCATAAGTAAGGGGGTTAAAGGTTGGGGCCAAATGTCACTGCCTTAACAGTACATTGTAATAATATGTATAGCATTGATTGTAAATTAATTGATTAGTAAACGGGAATGCTCCGTTTTTTACTGTTTTTCACGGACTTGATAATATTTTTCGTGATCAAGTTTAGTAGTCTAAGTATTTTTCGTTTTATAGTTATTATTAGTGAGCAGTAGGAAATTATTTTGTTCAGTGTAATTTTATTACTTTTCGTTGCATTATGGAGCGAAAAATACAAAATATTTAGAAATAAAAACTTGTACTTGTCGTTTAACTTCGAAAAACAAATGATGCGCTATACTGAAGTATTCTGCATTGTAATGTAATAATAAACTCTTTAATTTAATGCAATAGCGCGGCCTCAAATAGTTAGGTATACATTAATTAAGAGTCAATCATACGTAAAAAGAAAATTTAAAATAAATTGGACACGCCTACTAGAGGGAAAATATTTGGAACTACTTACGAGTATGTAATGTTCTTTTTTATTTTTTTAAACGGAAAAGTATGGTATTAATAATTTACTGGGTGGGTAACCCTTATTAAAATGATTATTTAATAACATATTTTTTTATGACACTATAAGGATTATTTTGTATGTTTTTGTAGCTCTCTATATGTGTATAGGCTGAGTTAATTTCAGCATCATCATGTCAGCAGAATTACGGTAACTGCTTGACGTTAGGCCTCCCTCGAAGATCTGCAGCTTCGGTCCTGCGCTGCTCGCTTCCAGCTGTTGCCTGCGACCCTTATCAGTTGATATTGTTGGTTGGTCCACCACAGTAAAGTTAATATCACAATATTTTTTAAAACACAGTTTCGTCGATCATTATGCCTCATAACAGATTAAACAAAGTGTCCGGGCCTCTATTCTACAGAGTTATAACGATATCGTCGCCATTATTGTAAATGACATAAGAGTTATCAAAACGTTGACAATACGGAAACACGTAAAACACGATATCGTTACTATTACCGTGTAGAATCCCAGCCCTGTTCGTAACCAAGTATTGTCTTTTTGTTACTTTTCTGTGGTTACCACATAAATTTTGGAAGACGACTTAGCGATCGCAAAGATCTTGTCTCGCCGCCCATTCCCAAAACTCCAGAAATTAATTGAGTATTTCCTTTGAGCTTCTTTGTACACTTGCTCTAATTATAGTTTTAGTGTTGCATATTTTTTCTGTTTTAACGTTGGCGGATCCAGAAAGAGTGCCTTTTTCTGGATTCGCCAATGTTCTTAATGACTAATGTAATTAAAGTTTCCAATAAGTAAATATTGCGAGTTTCCATGTGGTACGTACGAGGAACAGCTGGATATTCCGTAGAACTCAAGGTCCAACATAATAGGTCACGCTGATACCATCATCAACATCCAAGAACACACATTAAATGCACATGCCGCTCTTAGGTGCAGAAGTTCCGAGGCACGTACTAGTAATCGACGCAGTTCAGACTTACGTGACCACGTTGCGCATAATACGCTACGAGTAATTGTCTCCGTCAATTATGTTAGGTATCCGTTTTGGTACTCTTAGCGTTTCAGTAGGTCAGCGCCAGCGTCCATTGCAGTCGTATAGATGGGGATGCAGCACCGAGCAGGCTCCCTGCATTTAATCATAATTATTATAACGTATTATGAAACCAACATAAACGTTGATTGTAGTTTACAAACTATAAAGTCAGTTTTTACTATTGTTTTCGGCGTGTAATACGCCTTGACTTCCCTATATATTTTCTTTTTTTTAAACCGGCATTTCTTGAAAAATATAAAAATTAAAACATAGTCTAACCACCTATTACCCGGACACGGGCCGGACAACTTTCCATGAACAGAAATAATCTCCAAGATATTGTCTTTTTAAACTCACATTTACATATCAAATCATTTATTATATACTCGTTGTTTACTAATAGTCTAGTCAACAAAGCAACAATTAATGCAATACATCATGTTCATTAGATTATTGTTTATTTGGTAGTGGTGACTCCCAAGTATAACATACTAAGTCCCCAGTCTAGGGCCCCCCGTGCTTTCAACGAGAGAGGGCTAAAAGGTACCTTATTGTTGTTTTTTTCATAAAAAGGATCTCAAAAACTAACGATCTTAAAAAAACCTTAAAGTACCTAAACAAAGAAACTTAAAAAAAACCTAACAAATCGTTGTTTTTTTTTTAAAGTGCAATACCAAAGAAAATGTAAGGCATAGAAAAAATATAGGTAAGGTTTGAATGACTAACTAGATCGAACACAATCTAGTATTTAGTTCAAATATATACGCTACAATTTTATTTTTAAGTATTTGGATCTCTTTCCGCTCTTTCCTGTCGCGGAGTTATGATTGTCTACCAGGTGTTGTGCAGTCAGTTCGACTTACTAGTAGTTTAGCCATGCGCAAATCTTCAGTGTAAGTATTCAAACCATTTAACTTTTCTACTCTTGCTATTTCTTTCGTTTTGGTATTCTAATGATTTCTTGCATTTATTTGTCATTTTCGGTTGCCGTTCAATGAGTTCGAAATCAAAACCAATACCTACGAGTAGGTTGGATACGAGATCCGCAGGTAATCCAGTTAAGTACCAGGTTTAAAAAGGTAAATAACATAAAATTGCGCATCATAATTATTTAAAATGGTATCAACAAGTTTTTTTTTCACTATTGAAGTCCACAAGTAAAGAAACCAATTGTTGTTAATCGTCTCAAGCTTAACCTTTGAGAATAGAGTCGAATAGCCTGGGCGCGTAATTGCTCTACTAGAGGCGCGCCCGCATTGGCGTGCGCGCGGCCAATCGCCGGCGCCGATCCCGCGCCGATCGTTAGAGCATCGATCCTTTTCGGTTATTACAATAATTCCAGCACGATTGCATCTAATTGCGCCGCACCAGTCGTGCCTCTACAAATTACCGATGAATATGTCTATGATCTCTGATATAAGCTTCACAATTATTCTGAAATTGATTCCTTGTTGTGAAAATTATTTTGCAGCATTAATTTTCCGTTGTTAGATATAATTTTACAGGACGTGTTTTCCGCGTGTTAGTTCGCCGGCAACGAGCGCTCGCTGCGGCGGCGGCGGCTCGCCGCGGGCGCAGCGCGCCTCAGCGATGGCGCTCTAATGAGTCAGGCTGCGTTCCGATACCGGGAATCTACTCAATAACTGCTCAGTGTTATCTTATGTAATAACTTTTTTCTCCTACATGCTCGGTAAAGTTAACATTTTTGTTGTAAAAACAGCCCACGAAGGTCAGAGTTCCAGGCCTCAGCCAAATAAAAAAAAAAGGTTATTTACCAATCGCAGCGCTGCGGCCCCGAAACAGGTCATTTCGTACCGAGTTCTTATTTTTTTCAAACCAGGCTTGGACTAGGATAACTAACTCCAAACAGCCAAACGCTCGTACCTTTAATTAAAGCTCATCAATATTTTTTACTTTTAAAATGTCACAGATTAAAAATAACCTTTACAAACGTCGTTTACTGCGTATTTCAAAGTGTATCAAATAGGTTTACTATATTTTAAACATATTGCGTTCATGAATAAAATAAATGGCTGAATTAGCTTAAGCAGGTTATTATTATTTTAATTTACCCCATAATTTATTTGATTTCAATTTTGTGATTTTATTTAATGGTGTATTTTATTTTTATACTATGTATTTATGAGGGATGTCCATGCTGATAGCGGTAGTGTGTTTTGTAGTAATTTTTGTAACGTTCATAAAGTATGAGTTCAAGCAATTTTTGTATATTTTTTTTCGCATTGTTGGAGAAAAGCACTATACAAGCCTCGGCCGGGAAGGGCGGTTCCTGGCCTCTTATATAACCAGTGATCGGAATAGGTAGTGCAATTTCGCGAGACCTCGGTGCGTAAGTTTAGTATGGATATAGCTTGTAACCCCGGGATTAAGTTTGCAAAGTGTTAAAGTTTGTGTTTAATTCATAAATGTTATTAAAAAATGATTGAAACGATTATTTTACTTGCATAGAATATCGCATTGACGAAATATGTAAACACTTGCAATGACAAAAAGTAAAAAATGTTTACAATAACATTTTTTTTTTAGATTTTTCGCATGTTCCCATTTAACTTCAATTAAGGTCATGTCAAGAAAATATTCTGTGAAATAATACGAGTCCCGGAATCTGGGGTCTTATCCATATTAAGTATAATGTTTAATGTCATTCACCCGAAATTGCACTACCTATTCCGATCACTGTATATAACTTATACTCGTCCCGCAACGGCCTGTTTCCCGGCCTATGCAGTAATGTACTAATATTCCGTGCGCTTAAATAACCTATTCGGAGACCTTGATAAATATACTTTGTTTTTAAACTATTGATCTTCTTGCGGTGTTCCGTTTGTAATTATAATGACTGTTAAAATTACAACATCATAGCTAAGTACCATTCAACTATTATAACAGCTTATCCAGCAACAGTAAACCCAGGACAATAGTTATCATGCTAAACCATTCTGTAAACAAATGTTTTGAAAAGCAAAGCAGGTAGTTTAACTAAACATTGTTGCTGATCTCGTAAATGAGTGAAGCAGTGCAGCGCTGCGATGTTGTTAATAGCGCGCCCCTCGAAGTTCCCGGGCGCGGCGTCAAAGAACGCTAACTGTTACCTAACTCATAATCACCAGCAACTGCTAGCTGCCACCTAACTTAACCACCGACCTAAGTACGCTTCATAACTCCCACACTCATAATAAATTAACATTCAACCACAAAATTTCTTGAGCTCTTCATTCCCTTAATGTTCAATCGTAAAGTAAAACAAGAAAAAAAACACCTACCTAAATTGTAACAATGGCTCTTAATAACAACTTCAATTTAGCAACGGAAGCTTAAAAACTACCATCGGCAAAGGTTTTAGTAATGTTTTTACCGGCATTTTATAGCCTCGCCGCTAGACGGCATGAACCGTCGTCCGTAATCAAACCACATGCGGGGCAGTAATTGCTTCCACATTCAAAGACCCGCTCACATCACTCCGTATAATGACAAAAATAATCCAAAAAGTGCCTCCGCATATGAGATATTTTTTCAGAGTTCGCAGCTCACATGGAACTAAATTACGAAATAAAAGATTAAGTTAAAAGATCAATAAACTTAATAAATGATCTTAATAATTGTTGTATTACGGATACAATGGAGCGGCGTCGTGAGACGTCATTAAGGCGCGAACATCATTAATATTATTCGCGGCTTTTTGACGTAAAGGCAATGGCGTCTGTCAGATTTAAGAAGCCGCTGCTGTACCGCTGCCACCTGTTGGTAGCGCAGAGAATTAGACATTAAGCTCTGTGGCGTTCCGCGTTCCGCTCTGCTCCGACCGCCATTACTCGTACGTACGCCTCAACCTCTGCCCGGCCTGCTTGCGAAGTCCAACCTTTCAGGCCATACTTTGTGTGGGACATTTACTTACTCGTTTGACACGCCTCTCAGATTCCTTACCGATACTTCAATCGCAATAAAATGATTAAGGCCTTGTTTGAAATTTGCTATTGATCTATTTGAACATCTCTGCTTTCCAGAACTATGGTCTAGTAAATGGCTTGATTAATGAATTGAAATTATGAAACAAATAAAACTTTGGGTACGAACTCAAAATACAACGTTTATACTCGTAAATACACGTACAAATGAAACGCGTCCCAAAAATTATAATGGCCAAAAAATTGTAAGTCGTCTTCAGATTAGATTGCTTTTTGGTAGCTAATTGCGTTTTATCAAATTAAAGCAATTCTCCCCGCGGCGGGCGCTTGAATGATTGATAGTGTTTGACGAAGCCCTTTACCACTAGTTTTACAGAATAAACTGTTGTGATTCACATATTTTCACACTAATCTTTGCCATTTGTACGTTCGTCGACAAACGTAATCTTAATTTTTTAAAGTATGAATACCTATGTGAGTTGCAGTTAACTACGTATTTTAACTTGATTTGTATTAAGTACTACATTAAAATAGATCATGAGAAATACAGGTATTTTGTAAATATATTCCTACATTGAAATAAGTGTTTCACATAAATCTAAAACTATGGATTAACAAAAAAAAAAACCATTACCATTACAAACAGATTGTTTGGACTTGCCTAAATTGCATACGGCTACGTTACTGATTTTTAAACCGTTAGCTTAATTCTAATTTTAATACCTCAGCCAAATGTAACGACGTACGATTTGAGTTATGTAGAGAGTCGTACGTAGCAACAATGACAGTGAACCTTTAGCGATTACAGTCGGGTGTAGGTGTCGGGAGCGGCGCGGCGGCGTTCGCTGCGGTGTCGCACCGTCTCAATCATTAGGCGATGGCGGCACGCTCAAAGCGGTGATTGATGCCCCGTTTACGGCTCCCGTGGCAAGCGATGTAAAAAACTAACGTTTTATTAACTCGTTTAGGCACCACTGCTCATTAGAATTATTAATCAAGCCGAGGCGGAGATAGCGAGTATGATGTATCGAGCTTTGATTACATTAACGCATTCGGCCGGTAATTAATACCCGAACAAAGCCACAATTAGAGCCACACTAATGACGCGCGATGAAATATGATTTCGCCAATTCCCAAGCCAGGTGCACTCTAAGCATGAGCTCGACACCTGCATTCACCCGATAAGCTATCGACGACTATTCCGTATTATAATGGAGCTCGGGACTTGCGGAGTCTGTTGTGGTCAAGCGTGGGCGTAAATCGCGCAAAGATATGGCGCTCTCTAATCTAATCTCGCGTAGATACCCGATACGTAATACACATACCATAAACAAGTCAATGCATTCCCGGGCAGTAAGGGTTCATGATGAATACCTGTTTAGTTTAAGTCTCTACTAAAACAAAACACCGTAAATGGTGTCGATGAACGACGTTTGATTCTAAAGAAATTTCACGAGGACGACAGGTGCATTCACTTTGTGTTGCAACAAAAGATTGGCATCTTCAAAGCCAGCGCGTGCACTGCTAACCGCAAACGCTCAGTCAAACCTAAAGCCGTATAACAATCATATATAAAGGGTCCACTTTAGCGCACAAGCCAAAGAATGACATGGAAATAACAATTTGCTCGAAGCTCCGTAAGAACAAAGAGCACGCGCCCTAGCCTTGCGGCGCGCGCACAGGACGCGCAGCGCTGCGCCTGCGGTTCAACGGTAATATTATAGCTCTTCGTTTATTCTAGGGGAGTTCTTCATTTATTTGAAAACCCGTCGTTTGACAGTTTAAGTGAAGTTTTAGTTATCCTGGACGTCGTAAAAACAAAAATGTACATGCACAAAGAACTAAAAATGACAATATTTGATGTAATTTAGGAGAATTTAATTTTATTTAATATAATCCCAAATAAAGATATCGCAAGCAAGAGCCAGAGGAACATTTCATTAGTTGCCGTGACACAAATTGACCTAGTCCCAAACTAAGCTCTAGGTTTGTACTATGGGTACTAGACAATGATAAATAACTTGTTTTGGTTTTTTACCGATTTGACTGATTAACAATTATTCATTACTGATTTCGCCATACAATGAGTTGTCCACTGTAATGGCTCGGTTTATTAATATTTTACTTATTTTTAAGTCGATGTTTGTAATGTTTCTGGGCAGAAAAAAATTACCTCGAAGGCCAAGGGACGTTGCCTTCTAACCTAACCTATTCGAGTCTGTTCTGCCCTGATTCGTCTCGCAAGTTGCATTTTCCGAATAGTTATAACAAATTACGAGCAACATTTTCTGGACTCAAATGAATATTTGACGTAATGTAGCGAAATTTATATGTAGCATTGATGAAGTGAAAAATAGGTTAGAAACAAAATACGGAACGCCCCTAGGGTAATTGTAACATTGGTTAAATGAAAAATAGGTTTTGAAATGAAATACGAAACACTACATAAAGACTGTAGGTAACAACACCAGTACTCGACTTAGGACCAATGTTCGACACTGACTCTTATGCTAAGAAGATAAGAGTTATTCATTTGTTTTGCAACAATCAATTTGTAACCCTATGATCTTTGAATTAAAAGCTTCTGTCGATTACTGGTGCATGTCAGCTAAAAGTGTCGAACATTAGTGCTTTTACCTACACGATAAAATCGGGGCATGCATGCTCTGGTATATTATTTTAATTAATGCTGAGCACTTTTTTTGTAATAGTCAGTGGTTATGAAACTACATAATAAAAATACAACAATGATAAAAAGTTGGAGCATCTGTGACTTAGACCATTATTTAATTGTACACCGTCTTCTGACAGTCTTTACCAAATTCTCCTGTTAAAACATTAACTATTTTTAATTATACAAGCCAAATTATAACTTTTTACATTATCTTTTCACAATAGTTAAAAAAAACGTTTTGTATTCAGACTGAGATAGTTCTGAGGTTTTTTAACTTTGGCGAATTTGACTTTTTGACAAATAAATCCTCCCATACAAAAACTAGGTACTTTCAGTGCTTGGAGTGAAGATTGACAAATAACGCTGGATAGGAGATGAAAGGTATGCTAAAGGTATACATTATGATACGATTTTATTTTATTATATAGTATTATAATTATACAAGTTATTAAAACAATATTTCTTGAAAATATGCATTCATTAAAGATACACCAGAGCATGCATGGTCTGGTCTGGCTGGTATACTCTTTAGTATTTTAAGATTTTAAACCAAAACGAGAAGGCTGTTTTGTACACTATTAAAACTTTTTAAGATCGTAGAGAAAGGGGTGATGATTAAATAGTGTGTGGTAACACTGGTTACACATTACCTTTTATTATGGAGTCACTTAATATCTATTTTCTCTTTGCTTTTTTATCTGCATTTAGACATACCCTTCTAATCTGTGCATTCTGTAACGTCAGTTCAACTTCAAGAAACGTAGGTAAATAAGGTAAACAAATAAATTGATTGCTGGATATTAAAACGAAATACCTACGAGTAATATGATAACCGAGCCATAAAGATAAATAATTCAGCGTTAATGGTGTTAACATACGCGCATAAGAAATCGTATTAGTAAATGGAAAGCGACGAAAAATTTCTTCGATTGGTTTTCAAAACCCGTAGCAACACATTTTGTGGTGAGACGGCTTAGCTGCTATAGAAGACCTTTCTGCGAAGTAGAAACTTGCGCCTATGTGTGCAGATTCGACATTCGCAGCCTGTGTTAATAGCAAAAAGCATGAAAATCTGGAACTCGCCAACATTTTACATATTTCAATTCAAAATGTATTTGAATAAGCAAAAGCCTAAATTATGCAAAAGTTTTTTTGGATACGGTACGAATATTATAAGACACAAGAAGCTTTATATATGACACTGGAGATAGCACGGCGAACAACGTTTTGAAGCCAAGAAAAGTGACCGTTTTGTCCCTTTCTTTAGCGTTAACTTGAGTTTTGGAGAAAGGAGCAAAAAACATAAGCACCGTCATTCAAGGTCACTTATCTTCGCTTCAAAACATTGTTCACCGTTTAATCTCCAGTGTCATTATGAGCTTCTTGATAAGACATTACTATGTATATCTTGAATAATATTCTAATTGAATCATAAATAATAAATAATTTCTTGATTGATGAAGTGGTTAAGGTGGACGTCCGAGTGCTCGACATGTCAAGATAAAATATTTATTTGCGTCGTGATATTAAGTTCATATATCTACCCAAACATTTTCATGTGTTTTGGAAGATGTGACCTTTACTTTTGTTAAATCGAATTTGTTTTATATGGTGACCATATCCGAATTTCACAAAATGAAAAAAAAAAAGTTAGTCAATAGGACTGTATGAAATTCTGGTTTATATACGCTTGTTACGGAAAAATCACATAAACCGAAGTGGGAAGGTAAGTAGTCTATACTAATATTATAAAGAGGAAAGATTTGTATGTATGTGTGTATGTAACGAATAAATTCAATAACTACTGGGCCGATTCCTGAAATTCTTTCACATTTTTGAATGCTTAATTATTCCAGATTAACATAGGCAGTGTTTAGTTTTTCTACGCGGTCGGAATAGCGGGCAACAGCTATTATTAGTGTTGATAAAGACTCGAGTCCTTGGAGTCTTCATTTGTAGGACTCGACTTAGTTTTTTAGACTCTAGTCATCGAATCGAAGCTCAAGTTCTTTTGAAATTAAGGGGACTTAAGTCTTCTGTAGTTTTATATAGAGACTCGAGTCCTCTACAGAGGCTCGAGTGTTTTGTTTACTCTTAAGGCCTTTAAAACAACTGAGTCATGATTAGAACTCATTTGGACTTATAATTGTATGAACACTTGAGATTATGAGATTACGGAATATAGGTACTGAGTAAAGTAGTATTATAGTAATCAGTACCTACTTAGGTATATCTTTCTTTTGATTTTAATGCTGTCTGTTTGTATGGTTTTCATAATGAATTGAAATAAGGGCCTTAGGCATTCACGGCTTAAAGAACTGATGACGATTTGAAGCCAAAATGAAATGTAACTTTTAAATTCAACTAGATGACGCCAGCAAGTTTGTAAATTTAGAATTCTAGGATGATAAATGTTGCATGAGCTTGCTTGGTTCTCTTATGGCATTTGTAGTCATTGTACTATTCGTTTCTAAAAGAATACCCACCACCCTTAAATCGAGGGGTCTCCAAATGACTTATTTCAGTATTTTCTTAACAGCGTAGTTACAACACATAAATCCGGAAGTAACTATATGTTTCTGCCTATCTGTCTGTTCCTTTCACGCTGAAACCATTAAACCGATTGAAATGAAATTTGGTAAGTACAGAGATAGTTTGAGACCCGGGGGTGAACACAGAGTAATTTTTATTCCAAGAATCAACCCTTTGAATAGATGAAATTTGGGATGAAAGTTTGGATGGGAAAATCTATTACACGCGGAGGAAGTCGTGGGCGGATAGCTAGTGTTATAAATATTATAATAACTTATGACTACAAATGCCATAATAATAGAATTAAGTAGTAACAGCTTTTTTAGAATTTTGTATACATAGTAGAATTTATATTTTGGAAAATTACACAATTCCTGAAATAACTACCATAAACAAAATATACGCGGACAGAGACGCAAGTAAAAGTATTTATTAATATTTCAATGGCGTTATTATTGATAGCCAGTTATTTACTGTCACTCAGCCACTTAGGTTGCCTTTTCCCAACTTGACTCTTTATAGAGAATATTTAAATTATACTAAAACATTTCTGAAAGGTACCTAAATTTTACAGATATCATATACTTCGTTTGTGCATTCAAACCACTTCAGAAAAGTACATACATACCCATCGTTTGATGGGTATGTACTTTCGTTCTTTGTGTTTACAAACATGACATATTTTGATAAAAACCATAGCAAGCCAACTAACTTCAAAAGCAAGTCGTCATTATAGGACTCGAGTCTTAAAGCACACCTAAAGTTGAAATAAGACTTTAAAAAGATACGATGGCTTGAATCTTTCTAAAGCTTGAGTCGTAACTACAAGACTTAATAAAACTCAAAAAAGAACTCGACTCACAACTCAAAAGACTTGGAAGTCTTTTAAGCTCACAGTCTTATAAATATGGGTCGAGTTCTTGCATTTTAGACTTCAGAGACTTGAGTCCCTATCAACACTAGCTATTATATGATAATTAAAAAATAATAAAAAAAAACAGTAAGCATTATTACGTCAATTGTAGATCGATTTAAAAAACTTTTTTTTTTTGATAGAGCATAGTCCTAAGATGGCCTTACTGTCACCAAGTCAGTATCAGATGAGAAAGAATAACTTCTTTTCAAATGGTAATTGGTCAGTCAAACTAAAGGCGACCCACAATATTTTTAACACCAAAAGCCCACGTCAGTTTGGTTGATATTTGAAAAGAAGTTCCTTTTTTGGGTTTTTGAGGGCGGTTTTAATAATTTTATTTTATTAAGTATTTATTGTTAGCCTGTAGGTTGCTGCTCACAGTTGGATAGAGAGCTCCCTCTTCATTTGGTGCGCTTCTCTTCACAGAGCGGTGTATGGATCCCTCTACCCCACTTGGTTCCAGTTCACATCACCAATGATTCTTTATTTTTTTCTGAATTAGACTGATTTTTTTCTGCGACTTATGCCTTATAACCATATTTATTAGAAGCTATTATTATGCACGAAATTAAATTTTAAAATGACTTTTTTTAGCGTAAAATTGTGCAAAAATCCTAATACAATCGTAAAAATCAAGGGGCATAACACTTACCCACCACCGGTATAGTTCATTTCAAAGCATTATTCCTGCGGATTTCCGGAGCGTAAGGATAAATGGCTTGTTCTACAGCGATCAACAGAATTCAACGTTTTAATAATCCACGTTATTAACCGTCACTGTCACTCGCATAAAACAAGGAAAAAAGATAGATATGACAAATTTTCACAGTATACGAAATTCAATTTCCGTTATACCGAGCGACTTAATAAAGTTTACACTTTAAGTACAGTCAAGGGCATTAATATCTATACAGCCATAAGCAGGCATAAAGCTATTTTTGACATCTTGGGAACGTATTAATACTTATAATACATGTATAGTTGCCGTTGACCGTACATTATTCAATGACGGTCGTAAATACTTACAAAAAAACTGGATACGGTTCAACTGTACTATAGATTTAATCCATTGATAGGATTTTATAGTATATGTCTCGACTATCAGTCTGTATATCATATCACATCGAAGATTTTTTATATAAATATAGCAGTAAACCATGAGCATTTAATATAACAAAAGTTTAAAGTAACACCTAAATAAGAAGCCATTTTAGAAGTACAACCATTGTAAAATTAGTTAAAGAATGTTTTTTTTTTAAGTTTCTTGTATTTGCGATTAGATTTATTATGCATTTTATTATTTTGCTCGGTAGAGTTTATAGTAAGACGTATTCTAAGGAAAATCTCAACTAGCTACCTATTTTGTTTAAAAAGATACAGTCATGATGTGAGCTTAATGAGTCGTTTAGGAACGCGCACCGCTGCTACGAAATTTATGACGTCATAATCCGTGAGCGCTGTCTCACGTCACGCCACGCCGCTTACGAAGTTAAGAGTTCAATATCTCGGAAACTGTTAAACGTATCGAAATGATTTGTTCACGAATATGTTTTGTTTTAATAAAGAATACATGTCATGAGCCAAATTCATAAACTTGTTAATATTCTGTAATAATGTTATTCAATTCATAACACTTATAAATGTAAAAAGTTTAAACGATGTATTTATATGAACCTAAAAGTAAAATAAAAATATGAAACAGGTACCTACTGTCTGAAAGTCGAATATTTTAACGTTTAAAACAAGTTTTGTATGGTAATTGATATATTTTGAAACAGATCAGGGCCTCTATTCAGGTGCGTTAAAACGATATCGTGTTTGACACGTTTAAGAATCGTTTATGTCACAGTCGCCATTATTGTAAATGACATAAGAGTTATCAAAACGTTGACAATACGGAAACAGGTCATAAACGTTATCGTTATTACCTTGTAGAATTCCAGCCATGGTCACATTCCTACTTCAGTAGCAGAAAAATGGCACACACAGCTTGTAAAAACGATCACTAGATGTCACTGTAACAGAAGTGTTTAAGCTGCTGAGCATAAGGATGCATTACTGTGTTCGCGCAATCTGCCGCTGCAGAGCAAGGTTATCAATTACTCGTCGCCAGATAGCAGCTAAGTAAACCAAAGTAGGGACATCGAGTAATAACACTTTTGACGATTGCTCGCTCATGAAGTTTCCTAAATATTGACAGCAAGTATAAAGGAACAGATGTTCACCTTCATTGCTGTAGGTACCGGAATAGTGATGTACTGCTGATGCTGTAATTTACCGAAAAGTATTTCGTAACTAGCTTCATATTGAGGTTGTTTTTATTTGCTCGCACTCTAGCGCTCATCGTTTTAATCATAACTGGGTCATTCTACTTTTAAGCGCAAGTCGATTTTTTGACAAGTGCTCTTCAAATAATATTTTTATAAAAACGTTAAAGTGCTCGGTTTTGTAATTTAATATTGGGTATCCGTTCATTTTTCATAATTTCATTTGCACTAATTTCGTTTGCCATAGTGGTCACTGGCAATAACCTTCATTTTCCCTAATATCACATTCCATAATTTCATTTGCCATAAAGGCATTTGTTCTGAATTCGTAAACCTGTCAGGTAATTTTAACATGCCATCGTATAGAGCCCAATAGGTTAGGTTAGGTTTGTTTTATTACAATTCTAAATAGTTCACGGTTTCAGGAAAAATGCCTTTATGGCTAATGAATATTATGGCACATTATGGTTATGGCATATAAAATTATGTCATATGAAATTCGTGCAAGTGAAATTATTGCATATGTAATTCGGTCAAACGATAGAGATAAACCCTTAATATTGAAATAGTTACACAACTTGGCTTACATTTAAAATTATCACTACATTTAAAAAGTCACTATAATTAACTTTAAAGTAGGTAACATAGTGGTCACGCATGTCCCCGCCATTTGTATGGAAAAAGTGTATTTACCGCTGTGTTAACAAATTTTCCTGATAAAATATCAATAAATTTAAAGTGTTTTGTTTTGAACTATTAAATTTAGTTGTTCCAGTTTCAATATAAGTCAAATTTACGTGAAAAAAATTTCTAAAAATGCCTTTAATTTCACCAATGATTATTATGCGCTAAAAGTAGAATGACCCAACTAACAAAAAACATATCGATACAATTGTGAATACGACGCAACTATCAACTCAAGATATGGGCACAAGTCAAGGGATATGCAGCAAGACACAATACAGGACCTCCCTCCATTCGCCACATAAAAAATGTTAATTGTTAATTACTACAGGAAGCACATGTGCACATGTAACTAAAACAGACTGGGAACGGGTGGTAAACAGTACCGCGCGACGAATACTTGAAGACTATGAAACCGATGTAAACGTAGACAATACTTTACACAAAGAAACCATAACCAACGAAGCGGATGACAGCAGAGACGATTGTTCTTTAAGGAGTAATAGTCATTTAAATTAATCGGATTCAAATATATTTTAGTAGGTAGCTTACTTTATTTTTTTTAAACATGGTTAGTTTTATTTTTTTAATGTATTAAAATAAATCCTTAATTTGATTTCTTAGGGTAACAATAGGAACATGCAAATATCATTTATTTATAAATATTGTAAAAAACCTTACTTGCGAAATAAAATGTACTTAAACAAGAAAATAATACCTAATAATAATAATTTAAAAATTAATAATAAATAATACTATTGAATACTATTTTTATTTTTATTTTATTTTACTTTAATACTATTGTCAGCTATAGATGTAAAGTGCCATCACTCGATGTCCCTACTTTAGTAAGCATTTCCTTACGTTGAGTAACTGAACTACGAACTACAAAAAACACCGCTATTCAGCCTTTTTTCGACCATGCTAAAAAAATAAAGCTAAATTATGTTTTCCTATGAAAATTATGTTACGTCGTTTTAAGTTCGTTTACTTTTTAACCCATTATGAGAAGGTTATTTTTGGAACAGTTCGAAGAGCGTAAGCGTAAGACGCACACATTTTTAAAAGGGCGACACCCGGTCACGAATTAATTTGCACTTATGCATGAGGCATGACTGTCATATTTTTTCTATTTCTATGACTTGAGATAAAGACGCTAGATAACAAGCATCAACCTAACGATAACTTCCCCAAGTACAAGACACTTTTTGGAAATATATTGATAACAGGCAAAATGTTTTGTAAACGGTCATAATATTTAAAATAGTGATAATTTGATGTTTTTTTTGAAGTAACATTGATAAAACTGACGCTGAGAAAAAAACGAACTTCTAAATTAATGGAAAAAAATACGGCGGTTTATGCCGCTAAAAACGTATATTTCGACACTCTCAAGGGAATCAAATGAATTTTTCCCGTAACTTGTGCTGTAAAACCTTCCTTCTTGCCAAATTTCAGGATTGTAGTTCTATGGGAAGTACCCTATAAATTTTGATTCCCTTCAGAATGTTGAAATATAGTTTTTTGCGGCACGGGTGAGCTCAAATTCAGCTAAGCCACCATTACCACAATCTATGTACTATCAGTATAGCGAAACTTCTAAATGTAATGAAATAAATGAATGAATGATTTGATTTCATTTAAAAGGCCGTAACTTATTTTTTTTCTAAGTTTGATTTTTTCACAGCATCAAAGGACTTGAGTATATGGTTTTTAATTTCAACTCGATACCTTTACGCGTTCCCGAGAAAAAGGATCTTGATAGACAGACGGACGGAAGTACGGATGGACAACAGAGTGACCCTATAAGGGTTCCGTTGTTTGCTTTTGTGGCACGGAACCCTAAAAACATCCAAGACTCCGGAAAAAATATTTATACACATCACATCACACAAAATTTGCCCTTACCGTGAATTGAAGCCGGGACTGCTGACTTTGTAGACAGGGTCATTTCCCACGAGGCTATCGTGTCGTCGAACAATCAATTATCAATTAGCCTCCAACGGGAATTACTTAAACCATCAAGAGTAAACTCATTTGACGGGATGCGACTGTTTATTCAGTTTACAAGACGCCAACGCACTTACAACGAGCGCCGATTCCCGAGGAGCTGACTACATATTATTAAATATTTAAACAAAACACTCGCGTTGAAAATATGAATGTTGACTAAAACTGCAGCATCAGGACTGAGAAATTGGAACATGACGTTAAATAGAAAGTTTTAAACTTAAGTATTCAACGGGAAATAAAGATTAACACACCCGTTAAACTAGCGAAGCGTGTGTGTGTTTTGATCAAATAAATGAATTATAGTTTCAGTTTAAAAAAATGCAGCCTAGATGAGCAATTTCAGTGATCGGAATAGGTAGTGCAATTACAAGTGAATGACCTTAAACATTATATGGATAAGACCCCAGATTCCGAGACTCAGAATATTTTCTTGACATGACCTTAATTGAAGTTAAATGGGAACATGCGAAAAGTCTAAAAAAAATGTTATTGTAAATACTTTTTTACTTTTTGTCATTGCAAGTTCTACATATTTCGTCAATGCGATATTCTATGCAAGCAAAATAATCGTTTAAATCATATTTTAATAACACTTCTGAATTAAACACAAACTTTAACACTGCGCAAATGTAATCCCGGGGTTACAAGCTATATCCATACTAAACTTACGCACCGAAGTCTCGCGGATTTGCACTACCTATTCCGATCACTGGCAATTATAGTAGATAGAAGTAGTACCTTAGGTACTTCCACAGCAGCAGAATGTATCGCTGACGCTCATTGAATAAATACCAACCCAAAAAACCTTGTTAGGGTTCCATAGCCAACAAGGAAGCTTTATAGTTTTGCCATTTCGGTCTTTCCGTTTGCCTGCGCTTTCACTCAGAGATTATTGGTAGTACAAAGGTGTCATTTACCAAAGTTACTTATACATTTACATAGCGCCGATAAATTTGTAAAATAAAATCATGAATATTTTTGTGTGGTACTTCCTAGGTATACCTACAACATTTTTCTTTAACATTATGACATCGTGTGATGTGCCATTGGATAACTTTAGCTAACATTATGTATACATGTTATAATCGATTTTTAGATTCAGACTAAGTAGGTATGTACTGTTTAGGAAATACTAAACATGAAAAGTGTAAATATTCGCTAGACATAGGTGCATCCCCACCCTGCAGCTAAAACTACAAGGAATATAAAATAAAAGTTAAAAAAAAACAAAAACCTTCAAAAACGCAGGTAGGTGCCTACAATTTTAAAAAAAAGTTATTTTTTACGTTTTTGAAGGCGGTTTTTTGTATTTGAAAGCTTTAATTTTTTTAATACTTTTTAGTGATCATAATACGCTCCGTAGTCCCACTTATTAGTTGATATGAAATTTTAAGTTTCAAGCGCGCCGGAAGCAACGCCGCCGGAAAGTCATGGTCATATTTCAACAAGTAAATATTCTTCGTTGTACTCCCTCAACTATCTTAATCGAGATATCTTATCGCCACTATTCGCCACCCTTGAAATAGGTACCGTAGAGGAGTTCCGATGGCCATCTCTGGTCTTCATCATCAGTTCCACTTCATCAACTTTACTTTCTGATTACAAATGCTAGATTTATTACCTACTAAAAATACTAAAATCGTTATATGTTTTCCTACAATATTTGAGGAGTTCTCTCAATTCCTCACTAATCCCCTCATCAGATTCAGAGTTGATGACAATGGGACTACCTCGAAAGTATACTCTATCAACCAAAAAAAAAACAATTTTGTTCCATAATTGATAATTTTGTAATCGGCGAAGATACATACAAAAAAACAAACAATGGAACGTATTACCTCCTCCTCCTTCTATAGAAGTCGGTAAACAAATTAGAAAAATATTTTAGGTACATGACAGCACGTATATTAACGAACTTAAAAGAAAATCTATAACAATTAAGTACACTTGATTGGTTATACAGAATTATACTAATAACATCTAAGACAGCACCAAATAATTATAAGTATCAATTTAGTTCATTTTTGTTGTTTTTTGTAACAGCTTCGGAACCCTACTCTAAGTATGGAATGAGATGCTCTAACACGGTTTTTTTTTTCAAAATTGTTCTTGCCGTTTTGTCTATGAGGTACAGTAAGACCACAAATATAAGATACGCCGGCAATCTTCGTCCACGCAGAAAAGTGTTCACTAATGCCGAAGATGAACGTAAAAATCAATTCAATACAAACCTTGTCATGTTACGGGTAAGGTAGAATATGAAATGACAGTTAAACTCGTGCTTACTCGCTCATGGCGTCATGACATTGCGTGGTAATAAAAAAGGTGCATCTATTTTTTATATTCTCTAATATATTTTTTTGTATTATATACAAAAATTTGTTTGAGCATAGATAAGATTGTTTTTTGTTTTTCACATAAAAATAAATCAATTTTTAGGAAATGTGGTATAGATAATTATAAATTTTACTAATATTATTTTTATTACACCAATTTCTTAAGTTTAATGCGACATAAATGACAGGTGAGAGAATAATAATAAAATAACATTTATAATCTATTATAATGGAACTACTCCTTCAATGTCACTATCTGGTGTATCATCTTCGTCGTATTCTTCACTATCATCTGATGATGACGAAAAGCCAGTATTGATGACAAATTGATCAAGACGGGTGTCCAAAGCTTCTTCCACTGTCAAAAAATTATTTTCACACTTTATAGCATGATCCACTACTCGACGTCATGCGTCCACATCGATTGAAGAAACTACTTTTCATGTAGTAGTGTCATCACTTCAGTAAAATTCATGTTGACGTTATGCTTGCTTACGTGAGCTTTTACCTGTGCCCAAATATTTTCTATTGGGTTAAAATCGGGGTGATAAGGCGGTAACCTTAAAACCTTATGGCCATGCTTCTCCATTATGGTGTCAATCGAGTACTGTATGTAGTTTTTCTTGTGTCTTTTTATTATATCATACAATTCGGATTTAAAAGCTCTGCTATCGTATGGTATATTTTTGCTACTTAGCCATTGGTGCATATCTCCTTTTCTCGACTTTGAATTAGGCGCTTTTTCTCTCATTGTGTTGTGGTATGTAGCATTATCTATTACAAAAACTGAATTCGGTGGAAGATTTGGTATCAGCTGATTTTTTACCCACTTTTCATAGTTTTGTGTGTTCATTTCGCTGTGGTAGTCACCCGTAGATTGCGAAGATTGATCAACAAACCACCAGGAACAAAATCAAACCACCTGCGTGAACTATGATAAGTTTTTGTCCTTTCGAAATTGATTTTTTTAATCCTTTGCCGCTTTTGTCAGTCCAAGCACTTTCTTTCGTGTGTGTAGTGTGCACATAAGTTTCATCACCCATTGTCTCTGTACTGTTTTATGAGTCTTAAGTATTTTATCCTTAACAGTCGCACTTCATCTTTTGCGGCTAGGATCTTTCTATTTGACTCGGCTATTTTAAATCTAAAGCCAAGCTAGCGTAACACTTTACGTAGAGTTTCTCGTCCTCCGTTGAAAGAAATGTCACGCTTTAACACATCTAACAGAGATTTTATCGTGGGTACTTGCTTTTCCACGGTGGGAAAATCATAAATCTTTCGTCGTATAGTTTGATAATCAAAATCATCCAACGTTGCGCGATGTGTTTTCTTATGCCGTCCTTTTTTAGGAGTTCTGAAAGGAGGACCACTGCTACTCGTTGACGCTACAGCCGTAGATAAGTCTTTTTCCTTCAACACGGCGCAAACTGTCTTTCTTGATATTCCCGTAGCTCGTGCAGTTCGTTCCATGACATTTTGAAAATCTTCTTTAGCGAACACTTTATTTTTAGCACTTTGGGTTTCATTTTGCATAAATTGATGCTTATTATAAACTATTTACCTAGCTTGACTTTTTAAAGGCCATCCTCTTTTAAGGGAAGTCATTTAAATAAAAATAAAAAAATTAATATCGCGACTTAAATTGTCCTCAATTGCACGTAACGATTAGCGCTCCTGCGTCTCAGCTTGTGTACGAATGACAACTGACGCGACTAAATAAAATGGTGGTCGACGGCGTCGCTGCAATGGCTGCCGAATATTTGACCAATAGCCGGCGAAGTTTTGCCCGCGCAAACGTACTGCCTTATAATTGGCCAAAACGTTTTCGTGCCTTCTAAAAAAACTGCTTTCTGCGCAGGTACATCGTTGTAACTTATATTTGTGGTACTACTGTAACAAGATCCAATACTTGGTATATATACACCCATCGAACATTACCCTTCTTCTTGAGTAGACGAGAAAAAACGCATTTTTTACATGACGATGCACTGTGGAACGAAAATGGCCCATAGAAATAGGGACTTAATTATCCAAGTGCCTATTTTCCAATTGAAATCGAATCTGCTCTTCATAATTAGGTAAAAAAAAAAAATGGGTGAATTTGGCTGGAAAACCGCCGGGTAATATTTTTTTACGAAAATTTTGTATTGAGCTTGTACGAAAAAACGGAATATCTCAGAAAGTGCACAATTTCCCGCAATATCCTTCCGGCCCGTGTGGTTGCCGGGTTAGAATAGTGCCACTCCATGTCTTCCCGTGGATGTTGTAAGAAGCGACTAAGGGAATAAGGGCTTGTAGTGCTGTTAGGCGATGGGCTTGCAACCTGTCACTAAAGGTACACTGGTAAACATCTTAGCCTACTTCTGCAAAATGTGGTTACAGAATTATCAACAAGTTTAGAGTTGTTGGTATTTCTGTAGCTCTGCCTACCCCACTCTGGGAATTAAGGCGTGATGTTATGTATGTATGTATGTATCCTTCCGCACGAATTTAGTACCAATTATTTATGATTGTTCGGCGTAGGTACTAAAAATTTCCCGGACAAATGCACTTTTTTTTACAAGACAAAAATTGTTTATATAGAGAAACTTGGGTTAAACGAAGTTGTATCTTGAACGAAAATAATACTAAATTAGGTCAATAATAAGTATGCAAATAATAACGATAACGATAATCATCGTATCGTCACGATAACGATGATTATGTTACTAAATGTACCTAAAAATTTTAATGAAAAGTCGTAATTGAGTTAATCAACTTTAAAGGTGCTCCCTTTCTTTTGTGGTATTAAAACTTTTCAGGTGACCTATGGTTAACAATAATGTATGAATATTCAAATCAGACAACAAAATTTACAGACCTTACTCGTTTAACACCTCATTTTTTATCTTCGAAAAAATGTGTATTTTAAGGGGAATATGCACATTTTTCATACAAAACCTAGGGACAACATAGTGCCCCGCGTTATCAACTATATTAATATTTAAAACTGTACTATTTAAAATCAAAACATTTCAAATGTTAGCCTAATTGTCTTATTTAATAAACATATAACTATACTTTACGTCTTTAGCAAATATACAGTTTTTCTAAAAACATATCGTTTGCGAAACATGACGAAAAATGGGGAGTACTCTAAAAATTGATTCAACTTAATTTACGTTGTAGTGATTTTGAGGGTGTTTCATCATAAAAAAATGGCAGGAGTGGCCATGATTCTCAACCCATGAGTGATTTAACCCTGCGGTTAATGCGTTAATCGGCGAAGGAAGTAACCCCTTATGCTTAAACATACACTTGTAATGATGAAATGGATTATTGATGATATAGATTAATGGTGATATGGGTTAATGATGATATACATATATTCATAATTATATGGTTGTATAATGATGTTAAATTGCGATAATTTAAGATGAAGTGATGTAAGTTTTAATAGATTTGTGCTTATACTTAACAATTAAATTAAGACATAAGTACGAGTATATTAAAGTCAAAATCACTTGTTTTAAATAGTATATACTTGACGTTAAATTAAAACGAAGGGACTCGTTTTGTGACGGATGGCCGACAATAACGGAACGTTACCATCATAACTGGCAACACTGAGCTACCCTCATATAATATATACATAAATTACGTTTGATGGTTTAATGGTTGTCAATAAATTGAGATTGAAGAATACATATGATTGTGAGATTAAAATAAGTGTTGTTTATCTGAGAACCATCATCTCCATCCACGAAGATCCTACGTGAGGGTTGTACGGTAAGTGATACATTACACCAAACATCTTTGATAGTCTAAAGTAGTACATATACATAATGCTCACTTAACTATAGATACCTAAAGCAACCAAAATAATCATTACATTTAATTACCTAAAACTAAGTTACAATCACGCAATAAATATTTTGTAAATTTCCCACTTTATGGCAGTGTGAGCATTCTTCTTTAACCAGCATAACATTTTGAAAACTTTGGTGGGTCAAGTGTCGTCTATCGATTTGTAAACTCAAGGTATAATACCGAGTTCGAATCACTTCTGTGTTCCTGGAGCACAATGGGTGCCAGAGCCTCCATCCTATTTTGTATTTACACCTTTTGCAATGGAGTTCTATTCTGCTTGGTAAAACTTAATTGCTATTGACATGTTATCGTATTAATTCTCAACGTTATGATAGCTATTATTAATTTAACAGTAACGGCGGCCGAGTTAAAAACAATATGGTTATGAAAGGAGTAAAGACAAAGGAGAATAACGCCGGTTGTTGTGCATAGTCAGTGATTATAGTAACCAACATTCTCTTAAATCTTTAGGTAACGTGTAAGAGAGCTACGAGTATATAAACAAAATATTAGAAATGTTAAGACTGCACTCAAACAATTTGGTTCGGAAAGAGCTGCAAAAACAACTTGTAGTTGTCCAAGTTACGACAACGGAAACCGTTTATTTATTAATTTGGGTCATACACACTTTTAAAAACAAAAGTTGTCTCTCTTGTGGTCAATAGTTAAATAGCTTGTGTGCATATAAGTTAAGTTTTTATATGATAGGTCTAACGCAGTCCCGGCGGCATTTTTGCGGAAATGGGCTTAGCCTGAAAATTAGGCCTTAAAAACCTTAACTTTCGGTGTGTGCACAGGAAAGACGGTAACCTAAATCTGTGTATGACCCATTTAGTATTGTTGTTAATCTCTTCTCTAAGCTTCTTCTTATCTTAATTTTGTTTAAGCCCTATGAGCGGGGTACCACCAGTTAATTGCCTCCTCCACGAACTTGGCGCTTTGTGAATGCGTGGGCTGCGTGGCCATCCTTGTTGCCGTATTCTCCCGCATATTGCCGAATTCAACTCTGCACGCATCATGTCTCCACATCTCACGATAGTAGGTAAACTAAGTCTTAAGGCCTTGCTAAATTAATTTCGTGTAGAACTTTTATTATTAACCTTATGATTATTAAAAGTAATTTAATTAATACATTGAATTTTACATTTGAGAAAACTTATTCAAATATTTTATTTTAATTGCCATATCGTCCGCGCTATAAACAATCTATCTATCTGGGGTATTCTTAGTAATAACGTTGCATCCTATGATGATACACGTAATATTAATTTATCCTAGAATTCAGGAGAGCCAATAATATAAAGAATATTGGATTTCATGCATTTAATCCACGTGCCAAGAAGTTATTATGTCATCCACATATTTTCATCTCTCCTGAAAGTAAGGGTTTCCATATTTTAATGAAAAAAATGTTTTTGGAAAAGAATTGGTTAAACACTGAGCCGTTTTTAAATCGTTACTAGACCAAGGAAGAATCCAACACTGCTGTCATTACGAAATAGCTATGTATTTTTTTTACTACGTTACTTTATGTAAAGTGCACAATCATTTTTGCAATCAACTTGAAAAGTAGAATGTTAACTCGGGTTAAGTATCAATTGCAGCCTCGATATATATTCTCAGGGTGTAGTTAATCACATTAATACGAGTATCTTGGTTAATTAAACATTTCTTAATCCAAAAACATCTTCACTAGCACCCACTATTAGTGAAAAAGCTATCCAATACACCCCAGACAATGACATAGCTGAGTAAAAATTAATCATTCCCGGTTTACGAGTAAGTATGGGATTTTATTTTACAACTCTTTTAGCGTGATAAATATGTATAACCATGCCAACTTCCAGCTTGACATGGTAAAACTATAAGGGTTCATAGTTGAAACCCAGAACCCTAAAAAAGAGCACTTGATTTTTTTAGTGAGCACCGTCCTCAGTCTGACCTCGGCGCTTCCTAAGGAGCACAAGGCATCTCTCCTCAGCTGCCAGGAGTTCTCCCGCGGAGTCCAGTTCGAGGACGTGCAGGCTGTCGGCACCTGGACCCTGCTGCGGCTGAAGACGGAGAACGCGAACAGCATTGACAACACGCACTGCGTCGACTTCCTTCGAGTCTCAGACAAGGTATTTTACCTTTTTACCTCCTCAACTAATCTTAGTGCTGTTACTGCACCTGAGGGGATAAACTGTGACGAAACTTTTAAGGAATCTCGGGAGTTTAAGTTGTATACAGGACGAATTGCCCTTTTTTGTAACACGAATATAGTCTGTATGTCAGCTGCTTTTCCCCAAACCAGAATAGCGTACGACATACCACTATGAAAATAACTAGAAAACTAAGCGAGCTGTCTCAACATTGCTAAGCTGTCTTATTTTCCTAACAGCGTAGCTGCCGATCTTAATTTACCTGCTAGAACTACTAATATATATGGGACTCCATTGCAAGTTTTTGTCAATATCTAATTATCAAACAACTCGTTACTTAAAAAAAATACTTAAGAAATATACTAGATTCTACCGGTCTACGAGTAACATTAGGCAAAGAGAACCTATCGTATTTAGTTTTCTTAGTACTTTACCTAGCGTGGCGTTTATCCTATTGTACTCGACGGATTTTCAGTGTCCTTACCTTGAAAAATAATGATGTATCATCAGCAATTAGCAGAATGTCATAAAGTTTATCTAACAAAGATGGTAAATCATATAATTATAAGCCAAAAATAAGAAAGGACTTAATAAAGAGGCCTGAGGCACATCTAATTTTACTACTGCACCAATAGACTGTGTTTGGTTTACAACAACTGTTTGTGGTAGAATTAGATTAAGGTTTTTATATTTTGCTATCATAAAAACTACGATAGACTAGGTACAATTCAAGAGACACAGCGGTTGTTAAAGTAGACGAAAAACAACGGTTAAAACACGATTTTTGTCCACGGTTCATGAGTACAGCCCACTGAAAGACAGGCAGTTGATTTCCTGTGCCTTGTAGGTAGGTGTTAACCTGATTTAGTTAATATTTTTGTTCAGGAACGCAAAGACCTTGAAATCTCGATAGGCAAGTACGTGGAGAACTTATCGTGGAAGAACTTGACGCTCAAAATGCAGATACCCTGCACTCGGGCCACCGCCAACCACACGATCGACTACTACCTAGAGAGACTCGGTGCCGACGGCTCCTACCGGACACTGCAGATGCCCCCCACTACAGGTAGAGGAAATCTGTTCATCTTGTTTTGTTCTTATGAGGACAGGGTTGTCTAAAAATTTCTAATATTTTGTTCAAATACTCGTAGCTCTCTTACACGTTACCTAAACATTTAAGAGAATGTTGGTTACTATAATCACTGACTATGCACAACAACCGGCGTTATTCTACTTTGTCTTTACACCTTTCATCACCATATTGTTCTTAACTCAGGAACATGTGTTCACACACAAACATCACACCTATGTAGATGTGATTCGAACTCGGTATTATACCTTGAGTTTACAAATCGATAGTCGACACTTGACCCACCAAAGTTTTCAAAATATTATGTTGGTTAAAGAAGAATGCTCACACTGCCATAAAGTGGGAAATTTACAAATATTTAAAGGTTGAACACGCGAAAACTTGGTCATTTAAAATTATTTACTGCTGGGTTAAAATTAAAGACATTAATTATACTTTTTTGATGCCATTTTAATCATGGAAAAGTAAACTAAATAAAAATAACAATTATTTTTATGAAATGTCTATCAAGATGTCGAACCGGCAACTCCAACAACGCGAACTTATTTTGCTCGAACACACACACAAAACCCAACGCTCAGCTACAGAGATGTGGCAGAAAGGATAAAATGTCCACAATCCACTGTTTGATCCGCTTTGAAGAGGTTTCGGGAACGCCTAACTATAGAAAGAAAGCCAGGAAGTGGTGGGCTGCAGGATGTAGCTAAAGGATAAAAAAAGAGGAACGCATCTAAAGATATTTGCCTCAAGTTGTTTTCTTCTCGCGATGTAGCTAAAAAAGTGAATATGTCTCAATCCTCCTGAAGTTTTAAAGCGCAGGTGGCACCAGATCGTTATGAGGAACAGAATTTATCAGCAAAAACACGATCAAGAAAACTGTATGATTTTTTTCTAACGAAATTTGACTGCGTTGTTATGAACGACGAAACTTACGTTAAAGCCGATTTCATACAAATTCTTGGACAAGACTTAATACCAGCAAAAACCGCACAGACGCTCCTGAGGATTGTAAAACAAAAAATCGATCCTAGTTCCCAAAAAAATACCTTCTTTGGCAGGCAATATAATATATATAATATTCATCGTGGCCGTTAATAACCCGAAAGATTTAAGTTAACGATACTAGAGCCTAATTAAAGTATATAAAGTTATGTAGCATATAGTCCAAAACCTCATAATTAAGGAGATATTAAGTATTTAAAACAAAAAAAGTTGTAAAATCTCCAGTCTAACACACCCTAAAGGCGTAAGCATGACGTAGCCACCTACTTCTTTTACACGTAGACGCACTAACCAGTATGTTAGCCAATTTCATAAAGAAGTTTGGTATCTATCTACAAAAAGGTTTTACTATCGAAAATATTTTAATCGTGATAAAAGGATATACGTGATAACATGCAACTAAAATACAGTGTAGTATCATATCATCAAACTGAATAATTATTATATATATTTATCTTACACACTTTAATCTCAAATAGCTTTTCTGTTATGACTAAGAACAGAGATAACTAGGTTTGTACTAAGTCACGAGAGTGCTTCTTCTGATAACTGGCTAGTTTGAAATCCATTGTCACTAAAATGACACAAATAATTACTAATTGTCACGCAAGATAAAATAATATTGGAAATTTTATTGACTGTAATAAATAATATTCGCTATGCCGCATTATCATTCGGCTCATTTAGCGGATATTCACTTTGTGTACGGATTTTGTGATGGAAACTCACTCCAGGCAGTCGCCGAATACCAAAGAAGATACCCAAATCGTCGTATACCTCACCATTCGACTTTTGCGGATATCCACCGACAGTTTCGGGAAAAAAGGGCTTGGAAAAGTTCACTGAGAAAGGGCTATAGTAGTCTAGACGAACAAACAGAAAACAGAATAATGAATTTGATTACAGAAGACCCAACGTTATCGTCAATAGCTGTAGCAAGAATAGTCAATGTTAATTATAAACTCGTATTAAGGCTATAGAAAAGGTACGGTCTGCATCCTTTTCACTATAGGAAAGTACAAGGATTAATAAACAATGACGGGCTAGCTAGAGTAGCCTTTTGCCAAAGGATGAACCAGAAATTAGTGGAAGATCCTGGATTTCTAAATAAAATATTATGGTCAGGTGAGTCATTGTTTACGAGAGAGGGAGTTTTTAATTCCCATAATCAGATGTGGTTAGAAGAAAATCCCCATGCGAAAAGGGAAAATTCATTCCAGCAGAAATTTGTGGGCTGGCATTATTGGGAATAAAATAATAGGTTCCGTCATATTTCGAAATAGACTGATTTCGGACAATTATTTATTTTTTTAAATAATGAATTACACGACTTGCTAGAAGATGTCGATTTGGAAACCCGACGAACTATGTGGTTCCAGCACGACGGATGCCCGGCCCACTTCGGCTTAGATGTTCGTAATTGGCTAAACCAACAATTCCCCGAGAGGTGGATCGGTCGTGGGAGTAGTTTTAGCATGGCCTGCCCGATCGCCGAATTCAACTCCGCTGGATTTCTTTCTATGGGGAACTCGGTAAGATAAGGTTTACTCAACACCTGTGAACTCTAGAGAATAGTTGTTACTAAGAATTCGAACGGTTTCAGAAGAAATGAAGACCACTTGTGTTAACTTGAATCGTAAAATCCGTTTATGACTGAATATTTGTGCTGAAAACGGTGGTATACATTTTAAAATCTAATGCATTAAATTAATTAATCTGCTTCATGTTGTTGCTTATTATATTTTACAGAGTATTTCAATCAAAACATCAATGATTTAAAACGTAGGTACAGGTTAGCATGATCGCTGTTACAACAAAGTCCCTCTCTCTCTCTATGGTATGAGGTAAAAAAATAATTTAAGTGGTATGATTTCCTTCGAATATTATCATACTTAACAATTAATGGCTGTAATTGTCAGTCAATGGAAAAGATACCTAAAACACAAAGTATTAAGTAAGTGCACTTTAATTTTGTAGTACCTAATAAAGTTTGGATACATAATTATGTGTGGTATTTTCGGGTTATTCACGGCCACGGTGTATTAACTATATATTATGTAGTTGCGGGAAAAGAAGTAGGTCGTTTATAACTACCGGAATAATAAATGGCAGTGTCTATCAAAAAGAGTGCTAACAAAAGCGGTTACTGCCATTAAATTAAGAAACACGGCTCTCCATCATAGTTCTGGCCAGATCTGGCCAGTTGTCATTAAGCTAAACCCGAGATGGAGTGTTACGAATCAAACGGGGTGGCCGTGGTACCCAAAGTCTGCAACCCACCAAACTGTCCAGAACTCCGGCCCGTCAAGGAGTATTGGAGTATAATCAAAGGTCTTAAAGAGAGAGGTGGAGAGGTAAAATCCTTGTCTGAGCTGCGCAAAATGTGAACTTGTACAACCAGGAGGTATCCCGACGTGACGGTGCAGTCACTTACAAGTCGTGTTCGAGGAAAAGTACGCTCGATGGCTTTCTCGTCCTGAAATCTTGACTAAACGTAATTGTCATCTAAAATAAATTAAATTTACTTACTTATATCTAAAGTAAATCTCTTTTGATTATTTATTACATGTTTTCTATGATATCGTTATTGTACGTGATTGTAATTTAGGTTTAGGGAATAAAATTTACAAATGATTATTTTGCATGCTGTGGATACCTATAATGGAGAATGTCGGCCAGTTGAGATTTTTGGCTTATCATATTCTCCATTAAAAACAAAAAATACTGTAAAAAAATCATTTCGATACGTCGAATAGTTTCCGAGATATTGAATTTTAAACTTCGTATCCGGCGCTCGAAACCCGGCGGCGAGCGCTCACGGGTGATGACGTCATCATTTAACAGCGGGTCTCGCCCTTATATGAATGAGTAAGTTTACAGGGCTTATATTATTATCTTTTTAACCGAAATAAGTAGCCAGTTAAAATTTTCACAGAATATGTCTTATTATAAACTCTATCGTTTAAAATTATAAAATGAACGATAAATCAAATCCCAAGAGGGGTCCCCAATACAAGAAGGTCATACAAGAAACATGAAAAAACCCATTTTTTTTAGCATTTTTATTCGGATTGTATTTTTATAATGGTTTATTATTTTGATGCTACTTTAAGCTTAAGTTATAGTCTAATTTTCATAGTTTACGATTAAACAGCAATCTCAAGTAAAACTGCTATAAATATGTCACAAAACTGATTTTATCAACACGATGTTTTAAGCGGTCACCCATCCTGTTTTAGACTACGCTCTTAGTTGCTTAACTTTGGAAGTCGAAATATTTTTACGAAATCGTTTGGATGTTACTACTTATGGTTATGTATTGTTTTGTAGTTGTACCTACAGTTTAAGTTAACTGTCTGTCACTGACCGGCTTTTCAGTTTGTAATGTTTGTCGAACAAGTTGGTTAAATAAAGTTAGAATAAAAGGAAATCAAGCACTTACCTATAATTTTGGGTCACCGTATTTTACATAAAAATACCAAAAACATTAATGCATAAAGTATAATGTTGATAGCTAAAGTGAAACATCCCCAAAACTTAAAAACAAAGCGGGAGACGCGAACGCGGGAAGCGAGACGCGGGACGCGGGACGCGGGCGGCAGAGCCCGCAGCGGTAAGTATTCAACAATATTATGATTCACGCAGTTCGTTACGCGGTCTCCTACAGCGTACTCGTAACAGGACAAGGACAAAATGTCGGAGCGGCGGAAGTCAAGAGTGTCCTGTATTGTACCAAAGTGTATAAACACTACCTACCACCAACGCACCACAAAAATATACTTGATTTATAGCTACCTACTTTATATTATATCGTACCTTGACAATCAAACCATCACTAAACAAAATATATAAGAGTTCAAATAATGACAATATTGCCATCAAAATGAAGTTGGATTTCAAATAAAGTATTTTTTGTTTAGTGACGGTCTGATTCTCAGTGTGCGAATTATCTAACACACACACTATCTTGCATACACGAAATAACAAAGTAAAATAATAACTAATAATGTTCCAAAACACTACCTACTTGCTACATCTCGCGGCCACTAATGCCAACTTTGCCAACGTCTAAGCCTAGCGAAGCGAGTGTTGTAGGCATGTATAGTAGGCACCTATTTAACTAACCTAATAATAATATTTTATAGTTCATTATTTTATACGGTCGCAATATTAATTCTACATACCTATCACGAAATTTGTAAAGAAAGGCCCACCGCCAAAGTTTAGCAATCACCGCCACATCATCGTGTTCATTTAAAAATTTAAACTAGGCACTTCTTAACGCAAAGTTTTATTACTGTTTGGTCGTAAACTATAGGTTAGTATGGAGTTTAGATTATTATTTAAGCTTAATGTGACACCGAAATAAAAGCCATCATACAAATACAGCCCTTACTTCGCCTCCCAAAGTTAAGCAACTACAAGCGTAGTCTAAAACAGGATGGGTGACCGCCTAAAACTCCGTGTTGATAAAATCAGTTTTGTCACATATTTGTAGGAGTTTTACTTGAGATTTCTATTTAGTCGTAAACTATGAAAGTTAGACTACAATTTAAGCTTAAAATAGTATCAAAATACCAAGCCATTATAAAAATACAATCCGAATAAAAATGCTAAAGAAATTGGGTTTTTTTCATGTTTCTTGTATGGGGACCCCTCTTGGGATTTGATTTATCGTTCATTTTATAATATTAAACGATAGAATTTATTATAAGACATATTCTGTGAAAATTTCAACTGGCTACTTATTTCGGTTAAAAAGATATAAGCCCTGCAAACTTACTCATTCATATAAGGGCGAGTACCGCTGTTAAATGATGGCGTCACTGTAGCAAGATGGCGATCGCGCGTTTTAATATTATTGTCCGAAATTTCAAACGTTCGTAGAATCAAAACTACTGGGTCTATTTGAATGAAACAAATAGTAGTATGTTTGTTTATTTTTAAACTTTACTGAAACAAAGTTTCAAGCGATTTGGCGTACCTACCGACATTCTCCATTAAGTGAACATTATTTATACGTATTACTATAGACTATTAACGATGTTTGGTGTAATGTATCACTTACCCTCAATAAAGAAAAGAAAAAAAGGTATATCTAAGCATTCATTTAACTCATGTTTATTTAAATACAATAGAAATATCATATAAGTAGACATAAATAGCGTAATTGTGACATGTATGTTTGTCGTAACTCTGTAGGAATGCTCTGTTTTTGTTCGGCAGCCAAGCTCGACCTGGCATCGTTTCACCGCTACTCCATGCGTCTGAAGACCCGAAGAGGCAAGGAGGACAAGGAGGCGTACCTGGGCATGCTGGACTGCCACGACCGCGTGGGATTCTTGCTGGGCCGGCAACCCGACGACGACGCGTGGCTGGAGGCCCTGGCTGAGTCCATGTTCCAACCGGCTGCCGCCTAGTGCACCGACCACTAAACACCTCGTTTTTAACATTGTATAAGTAGTTGACTGGGGGATGCCTGCTACTAAGTGGGCACTTCTACTAGAAGAAATCTTTTTTTTCTCAGAATTAAAGGTTATTTCTGCTTAGAATCAAGAATTTGACTAAATGAAGAAGGGATAATATTACGTCGTTGGGTCTTCTTAGGTCTAAATCATTTTTAATTGTTTTTGCGTACATTTTGTCTTAATTTTCTTCATAGATGTACACGTAGAACAAGTAACGATATCGGAATATTAATAAAAACACTCAATACTCAATATTTTCAATTTATAATGTTATTAGTCCACAATGTCCCCCCTCACCTATCTGAGGGGTGCAGGGGGGGTGAGTACGCTCAGGTATTAGGCGTTCAGCTATTAGGCACACTCCACTACTTAATTCCTTCATACACGTCCACGTCGTCACAGGCTCTGCCAAAGTACAAATCCGGGGCGATCCCACTCAATTTACAAATTGGATCGTGCAAAAGGTAGTCGTAGAAACGGGCGTCGCATATTTATCAACTATCCTGAACTGATGAGCAGCTAAGTATACAGGACGATACCCGGTACGAAAGTCCCAACGTCTAGGTAATCCCTAGCCTCTCTTCCGTGATCCAAATATCCCAACACCTTTCCCATCCTTATCCCCACCCACACCTATCCTGTAGCAGAAAACCTCGACCCCAAAAACCCCAACCTATAGGTGCTATTCGTTCCGTGCGGCGTGCCTTCAGGTGTGTAACTGAGGGGGTGCAGAAGGTACCCGGTAAGGCAAACCTATGCCAGGAACTAATGCCTCTGACGGTAGGCGCGGCAAACAGCCGCTACAAAGGTCTAAAAAGATTACGGATCAGAAGGCAGCAGAACTCGCCCAAATGAGCTTTCCGAAATTTAATAGGTTTGGGTACAAGTTCGGGTCCTCACACTCCAAAAGGTCGGTAAAACGGCTCCGCTGAAAGTGGAATCACGACAGGGCATACACCCAAAACAACAGGGGTGAGTGAAACCCCCTAAACTCCCTCCACCACCTAATCCTTTCATGAGGTCCTAAGTATGATCCGAGTAGGCGTCATCAACCCTACTCCGATGACGGACACACAACTCTGCGATACCATCGTGTAGAGTTCTGTTTGCCTTGGTTGGTGAAAGGCGAGGAGCAGCTTAAATGCTACTTGTTTGAGCTAGGATGGTTGCTAGTAACCTGCAGCGACCAACGGTCTAAAACCTGGCTTGAGGAGATTGTACCATCCTAAAACCATGGCCGGAAGCCACTAAGTTACGGCAAACGATATCTCTGCTCAGTGCTATGCTAGAAATAAGGGCACCAATCACTCCAGGGGAGGAGGCGCACATAAAAGCTGGCAAGGGTGCCGCGGTGTCCATGGCCAACCTCAACACTGATGGAACACAGAGCAGGGAGGCGATGTTTCTGCAGACCAATCTCCACCACGCTCAGCGGTCGTTAAGAAAATCTGTGTTATTGAATATAGCTTCGACATCGCCCTTATAATAAGAACCGTGGATTACCATGATACCAGGTATGAGTAATGAAAGTAAGATTCTGATGCACGAAAAGGTTCTAAACGGAGGGCCTGCATCGTGTTTATCAAAATCAACAGCTTTTTGCGTTTGAGAATTATGCGGTGATGAAATAGTCGCAACCTTCATGGATCTATCTCAAAGGGCAACGTACATCGAAGGTCCTAGTCTGCTCGGCCTGCTCGCCCAGAGTGAAACAAAACCCCACAGAAGAATTGACAAAATTTGAGGACTACGCAAAAATACTAAAATCAGTACCTACGCATCGCAGGCTGCAACACCAATGCCCATCATACCTTGTTTGGCATTTGATTTGTATTTAACAGAAGAGATTAGTTACCTCTGAATTCAGCTATACTGTCTTACTTGTTAAATTAAGGCGTGTCCGTTGCGCCAAAAAACTAACAAAACATGTTATTAGCAAAATATATTACAAGACATGTTTAGGTACAACAGGGCCTCTATTCAACTGCGTTATAACGATATCGTTTTTGACCTGTTTCTAACGTTTTGATAACTCTTATGTCATTTACAATAATGGCGACTGTGACATAAACGATTCTTAAACGTGTCAAACACGATATCGTTTAAACGCACCTGAACAGAGGCCCTGCACGTCCATTGCGACTTTGGAGTGAACAATGTATCGTTTGTCATAATCATAACATTTTACTTCCCTTCTGAAAGTCTCATCCCAGTAAAATATGTCATCTTTTACGTTTGATCACTGACTTCGTAGGATTGTAGGATATTTATTTATATGCAAAGGTATCAAAATGCGATCTGATAATTAATATTTAATGCCTTATTTGACAGTTCTTCACTGAAACTCAAAACTTTGAATAACCAAAACATGCCCCCTCCCCCGTAGACGAGCGCGGGGAATATTTTTCATCCGTGACAGATAACATGTTTCTGTGTTATATAAAAAAAAAAACCACGCCCCTTTTCTGTTCGAAAATATATTAGATGTTTAAAAACATCAAAAACCCAGAGCAACGAACGTCGCTTAAGGACAATACTCAATCTTCGTTACTGGGGCTAGACACTTAGAGCATTAAACCAACCGGAGACGCCACGCGCATCAATTTCTATCGTCGCTACGCACGTACTCGTAAAAAATATTAAACACTAGCATAAACTATCCGCACACAAGTACACCCCATACACAGGGACAACCTGTCAGTGCACGGTATAACGTCAATTTTAACTAAACAAAGATAATGCTTGACGCGGTCGATATTTTACTGTCGCTGAGTTCTGCCAATAATCATGACAAAAGTTAAATACGTAAAGTTAAGTGTAAACACGGCTAACACAATAGTACTCTTCGCACTTGTAACAGATAACCTTCGTTAAAGAGAGACGCACGTAGAGTACTTATCGTAGATAATGCGTCCTATAACAACAAACTTTTGAATCGTGCTCCAACGTCAAATTCTCATAAACAAGAAATGATGGATTGGTTGACAGAACACAACATTTCATATAGCCCGTTGATGTATAAAACCAGTTTGTATGATTTAATTAAACAAAATAAAGAGCGGTTTCGTGAGTACCACATATGCAATTTTAAAAGAACATGGCCACTCCGTTTTATGATTGCCACCGTATCACCCGACATTCAATCCGATCGAAAATATTTGGTCAATGTTAAAAGGATATGTAGCAAAAAGAAACGTTTCTTTAAACATGCAAGGCATTATGAGTTTAGCAACTGAACGAATGAATACTATTACTGCTGAGGACTGGGAAAATATTTGTCACCATGTCGAAAGTGAAGAAAATAAATATCGATGTCAGGAAGGGGAAATGGATCGAATTTCAAACAATCATATTATCAATACTTGTGACAGCTCAGATGAAGAGCACGATAGCGATTAAAAGCAAAAAACAGAGGACTACTACTTATTCAATTTATTAAGGGTATGTTATTTTATTAAATTACTAGCGATCCGCCCTCGCTTCGCTCCGGATTAAAGTATTATACATATAAACCTTCCTCTTCAATCATTCTATCTATTAAAAAAAATCGCATCAAAATCCGTTGCGTAGTTTTAAAGATTTAAGCATACATAGGGATATAGGGACAGAAAAAGCGACTTTGTTTTATACTATGTAGTGAAGAGAAAATTATTCTCCTTTTGTTGCAAACGGTACAACCACTACAAATGCAATTCCATGTTCTCGATAATTCATATATACGAAATTTACTGCAATACGTAATGGATAAAATCCAAGTCCGGCCCTGGCACTGTCTGCATAGGAACGGAGGAATGTCTTACCGGGCCTGCCGTTATTGGGATTTATTGATAATTTAGACCCAATGGTCATTGACGAAGGTCATAAATTGCGAATAAGTTTTAAGTGAGCCATTAGCTGTTTCATTTTCCACAAGCGGTGCATATTCATACCCGTAATAAAATTCATATTTTTACAACCTAGTACTGTCTGCGGTTTTGCCGTCGTAGCTAGTAAATAGTACCTAATCGGTAACTATAAACGTTATTTATTAATTGCATGTCGGATTTAAAAAAGATTTTAAGCTCACCTCACCTTTTATTTGACTTATGTTGCTTAGACGTTGTTATTATTAATCTTTGTACCTACACTCAAAACCTTAACTTTACGCCATCTATGTTTTCTCTGTGTAACTTAAATTAATTTATATTTCTTTGAGAAAATAAAGTTCTATTTTCTATTAAGACAATAGTATTTCAAATGGTAGGTCATACCATACACAAAAATGGTGTTGGTAATTGGTACTTTGCAATATATTTCGTTACGGGCTGTATTTCTGATGTTTTTAAGAACCGATAACCTAAGCCATCTTTACCAAGGCCAAGATTTGAATCTTGGCCTTGGTAAAGATGATCATATGAAGCAATTATTGCAAAATAGATGGTATGTTTTTTTGTGTATGACCTACCATTTGTAATACCATTTTGATGTTATTAAAGTATAATAGTATAGGATATAATTACGTGAGTGTACGACAGCAGGTAATTGCTACTCGCAATAGGCCGCTACACTATGTCTATGTGGGACAGAGCTCTTTATATGTCATTGTTTACAGTCTTTTGTGTATATTTGTTGAACTGAATTATAAAAAGTAATTTAATTGGTTGTCCACAGCGAGTATCGGAACTGTGTATAACAACTTTGTTAAGAGTAATCCCACCAAAAACATAAATGTAAAAAAGGAGAGCCAAGTTGAATACAAAAATTATTCTCTGTGCTGTGGGCTTCGCCGCAAAAAGAATGGAGATCTGAGATTGAGTGCCAAGTTCTATGCAAAATCCAAATATGTAGTCTAAGGGCTGACTTGGCTGGTTTTCCCATACGAATTATTATTAAGTACCTACTTTTACACAGTCATGGAAGAGCCTTATGTTCGATGGGTAGTTTCTACCAGCAAGCCAAATTTTCGAAATAATAAAATAAGAGTGTGGGGTACATACAACGTACTTTACGTACTTACTTTAAAACTGATGTTTGCGAGCCGGACAGTTTCCAATTGCCTTTCTTGCTTGCATTAATCTCATTTGCAATCTACTTAGACCTTTGACAGCCTAACATAATGTGGTGCTCTTATCCGCTTAATAGCCAATGGGGTGCAACGTACCTAAAACTGCATGTTTGCAAGCCATACATATTTAATTATTTATTTGCTGGTTTATTCCAGTTGTTTAAACGATGCTGTGTTCTCGGGGGCAATTCTACGCGACAAGACGCAACATTACATAAATTTAAACAGACTAAAGATATGGTTGCAGCGCCTTCACGAAAAATCTATGATCAGACCGTCGTCAGAGATGAAATTTAATAAAAAAACTTCCTTTGTTCGGAAATATTTTTCAAAAGAGATTTAGTTCATCTGGTGCGCGGACTGTGTGCACACATACCAGAATTGGATACTGGTAAATCAAAGTATTCAAGTTTTATTACATAGCTGCTGTTGTAGGAAAGTTATACTTATGAAAGTATCGGTATCACTGGGTTCGATCCCCGTTAAGGGCAAATATTTGTGGGATGAGCATGAGGATTTTATTTTTGAGTTCGGTGGTTGTCTACCTATTTAAGTATCAATTTATCAGTGTAGGTAAGTATATTTATCTCTATCTAGTATCCATAGTACAAGCCTAGAGCATAGTTCGGAAAGAAGTCAATTTGTGAAAGGATGTCCCCTTTTTAGGGTTTAATACCAAAATGGTACTTAAAATAGGAACCTGTCTGACACAGCAGTTTTTCTCAGCACCTATAGAAGCAAACAACTTGAAAATAGGTATACTTTTATATTTGAATATAACTACGTAAAAGGGTACTTGTACATTATAGTTAATGGCAAATCGAACGTAGAGTCCATCACACATTGTATTATATAAGTTGTTGCTTATTTTCACACCATTTCTGGTTTATAGAATTAGTATAAATATTAAATAATCAGAAAGCAATCGAACCATTACCATCCACCCCAGGGCTACAAAGTACAACCCCAACAAATAACACTAAAGCACCACTCAAATTAAGTGTGCCTCGATCAACAGTCATTTTCGGTTACAATTAACCACACATTTGAGTGAAAAGTCAACCACCCACTCCAATTGATTTATTGTATTCCACGGGTTCCGCCATTTTGTACCGCGACTTACGTGGTCAAACGCGCGTCCGCACTGGAAGCGACCAATTGTTTAACTTGGAATTAACATGGCAAAAGAAAGGTTGGCTGGTACGTACCTAACTATAAAATAATTCAAGAAACTATTCTAGATACCATTTTGACAATCTGTGTGGCTAAGTATCTTGGGTTGCTTTTACTGGTTTTTAGATACAGAACGTGATTCAAAGTGCCAAATCAATAACTTGACTATCGATCAACGGAAAAAAAAAATTCACTGTCTTATATTGTTCATAAAAAGTTCAATTATTTAAGCTATAACTACAGGTACAGAAAAGTAAGTACAATTATTAAAATGATACGCAATGGGAATGTGTTATATTATTATTAATCATTTAATTGTTTTGATCTTGAGTTGCTGTAAATGTTGGAGATAAGGAAACATTCTCGTAAGAGGTAGAAGCACGTCCAGGGCTGGAATCTACTCGGCAATAACGGTATCGTTTTTGACGTGTTTCCGTATTGTCAACGTTTTGATAACTCTTATGTCATTTACAATAATGGCGACTGTGACATAAACGATTCTAAAATACGTCAAACGCGATATCGTTATAACGCAGTAGAATAGAGGCCCTGTTTCCTCATAGGTGTGAGTTGGACACCAAAATATTATTAAATAATAAGTGGAAGGACGCGGCTCAGGCCAAAACTTCTTTCAATATGGCTCCAAATTGATGGCTTGTGTTTTGGCCATAGTATTTATTAACACTTGTCCGTAAAAATGAACAGTGGTGGCAGAGATCTTGACTTACGCGCGCCATAGTTTTGTGGTTTGGTTAGGTTAGGTTATGCGCGCGCAAGTGCAACTAGACACACGGACCAATCCGCAAAACAACCAAATAATAAAATATAATAAAAGTAATATTTATTAATTTATAACTAAAATTGAAATTAATTACTTTATAATGTAAAAAAAATCTTGAAAAGCAATATTTATTACAGGTATTTTAACTAACACAGTATATTCATTTGCAAAAAATGTGCATAATTTTGGGACGTCTCAACTTTTTGGCTGGGATTTTAAATAATCTGTAATTTAAAACACACTAGTTTGAAAATGTAAACTAAAAGCACGCGTGTTTATTATGCTGCATTATGACCATAAATATGCTTCAATAAGGGCCACTTTAAGAGCAAGTGTGCTGAGGAGGTAATAAATCATTAATGTTTTAACACAATTGTAACGTAATTCCAACCTAGCCTAGCCAACCTGTGTAAAATGTTGCCGGCATTTATTAACATATCGATTAGCCTCGCCGCATAATATATAAATATTATTCAGGTAAATAGTTAAAAGTTGTTTATTCAGTAAGTAGGCCGCAGGGGCACTTTTACACGTCAAAGTTCTACTAGAGCTTCCCAAGAGGAGACCACTGCTGAGAAGAAACGCCGCCAGAAACTCAACAGTCAGTTATATTTTTTAAATATTGCTTATGACAATGATAGAACTTAACCTAGCATTGTATAAAACGATTAATAAAAAATAACAATATATATATCATGCGTAGTTAAGCAAGAAAACGTGTCGAAACTTTTAATAAACACAAGAGCAAATATATAAAATAATAATAATATTTATACCTACCCATGACGGTGCAAAACTAAATGAAACAAAAAATAAAATATGGTTTCGATACGTCCTACAGAAACCGTATCCCCTAGACTAGATAGGTACTACGTTAGGTATCTTACGCCAAGCATTTTTGTCTGTTAGATAGGTAATCCTCGACCCTATAGTAAGCTTTTGACATTATAACGATATTTTCAAGTTATTTTTAAGTTCTGAAAATGGTAACTTTAAAACTGCGTCCGGTAATTTATTAGAGAAAAGAATGCATTGACCTACAAATTTAATGATTTATATACTTTGCGGACACAAAATTCTCTAATGGTATTTTTATTTCATATCTAGTACTTATTAAAATTATTAGTATCACAATTCTTAATAAAAGAGTAATGGTTCTTAGTAACATAAATAATATTATTATAAATAAATTGTGGCGCTACAGTCAAAATATTAATTTCTTTAAATAGTACTCTTAAGGAATCACTGGAGTTCAAGTTATATGTTTATATAGAACGAATTGCCCTTTTTTGTAACACGAATATAGTCTGTATATCCGCTTTTACCCAAACTAGAATACCGTACGACATAACACTATGAAAATAACTATAATAAACTAAGCGAGCTGTCTCAATATTGGTAAGTTGCCTGATTTTCCTAACAACGTAAGCTGCCGAACTTAACTTACCTGCTACGTGTATATGGGGACTCCATTGCAAGTTTTTGTCTAAAGTCATCCTTAAGAAAAGTGTCTCATCTACCATTTTTAAACACTCGTGATTCAGAATTATGCTTGTTCCCACCGTTCTAACATTAGACAAAGTGAACCGAGCACATTTAGTTAGTTTAATAGAACTGGTGGGGACAGAACGGCGCAATGACTGTAATTGTTGTTTTTTCGGGGCTGGTAAACGCGTAACAAAAACCGTAAGGCTCTAAATCACTAACAGACTAGTGGTGACAGATTAGTGGTGGTAGGACCCTGTGCAGGGTCCGTCCGGATCGCTACCACCATCATATCCATTAACCACCCGCCAAGCAACAGTGATCGCATTGTTGTGTTCCGGTGTGGGGATAAGACAACCGGTGAAATTACTAGCATAGAGGCATTCCATCTTAGCCCTCAGGGTTGGCAACGCATTTGAGGTCTTGGGATTATAGTCTTGAGAATTCAAATGTGTATGGGTCTCAGATTCCACTTACCATCCGGTGGCCTGAGTGCTCGTGTGCCTTCTCCTTAACATAAAAAAAAAAAAAAAAAAAAAAACAAGACATACCAAGATCTTGTTTAGCTATTTTGCAATAATTTCCTTTACAATTAAATAACATAACTGCAGAAATCGTTGTATCCTATAACCGTCAAGTATCAATTAAACCTAAACCGTCTCTTCCAGCGCCGGGGCACCCTTGTCGGGTGGCGTGTGCCGCGGGGGGCGCAACACGCTGTTCATTTCTCTAATCGCAGTGCCGTTTTGAAGGGCACTCGCAAGGGCTGGGAAAGTGTTGCACTTTACAAAAAGTTAAAACGCTTCACGAATTAAGCGCGCACAATCATCGACATACTTTTTGTTTAATAGTCCTATTAAACGGTAGGAGCTTTATGACTAAAAAGGAACTAACGAACTAGTAGGTACTTTTTTGCATTTAGTATCAATTATGTTCGCAAACGCTGTCGCCTATGTCGGCTATGTCTTAAATATTGACAACATTTTCATATTTTGATGTTTTGCCGCTTGGGCAATATGGCACGAACTCTTTTCTTATCTTGACACACGGCAGTGTGTCCAAACAACAACCAAGATATCGAGTACAATAACTAACTCATCTCTTGATTAAGAAAGTTTGTAATATTTCGAATTAGAGCATCCCCACTCCGTGCCCTAAGATGAACTTTAAAGTTTATATCATGTTAACATATTTGTATCGTCATCGAGCAGTAACAGGTTACGGTAGGTATAGTGTGATAGCTCAATAAAAAGTCTCTCGTTTGAGTAAAGATGGGTAAAATCACATAAGACCGTATTATATTGAGCTACCAACATTGTGTAACATTGTGTCAACCAAAATGATCAAGCGAAATTTTTGTGTTTTATCTGTGAATAGACGTTTGACGGATTTTTTTCTCAACACTAAAAGTAAAAAAAAAAGAAAAATCTGTGCTACTGTATTTATGACATTGAACCGGAAACTGGCTTGCAAACATGATTGTACAACTAGTGATGTAGTGATACAAACATTATCTATCACTTTAATAAAGATTCACAAAACAGAAATCCCTGGAAAATATGTATGTAAAAGTTTACGAAAATCACATCCAACAAAAAGCAAAATTGTTCTGGTAAAATGTGTTTTTTTTTAGCCTGTTATTGTATCCCACTGCAGAGCAAAGGCCTCCCGTCTTTTTCGTCAATCTTCCATAGTGATTGCGTGTTTCCGCCAGTCACTTTGAAATTTGTCCAAATCATCGCGCCCCTCCGTCTTGGTCTGCCTCTGCTCCGGTGGCTATCCTGTGGGGTCCATTCGATGACAATTCTGGCCCACCGTTTTGAATGCATACGACAGACGTGTCCAGCCAAGTCCCACTTGAGCGTAGCGGTCTTGACACCCACATCCGCGATACCGGTCTTAGAGCGCAGATCAGTGTATCTGATTCTGTCGGCAATGCGAACACGTATTATGCTGCGCTCCATGGCTCACTGGCAAATCTTGAGTCGGGACTTTTGAGTTTCGGTGAGTGACCAAGCCTGGGTAACGTTGGTTAGAATGGGAAGAATATAAATGTAGACGAGTTTGCGCTTCAGTGACAATGTAAGTTCCCCTTCATTAGCGTTTTCATCTACTCGCCGACATATTGTATATTCTGTCCATCCACCACGACCCTACGTTTCGTGCTAAATATTGCCATATTAATTTTGAATCCGACTTTAAAACTTGCCGTGCTTAGGTCTTGGAGCATTTCCTTTACATGGGGTGCCGTGTGGGAGAATAAGACGATGTCGTTAGCAAAACGAAGAATTGTCAACCTTCTCCCGCCGACGTCGATGCCTTTTGTCCCCCATGAGACCGCTAGTTGGCTAAAAATCTCTTGTAGGGAACTGGTAAAAAGCTTCGGTGAAAAAAGGGAGAGCATGCAGTTTGATGCTGGCTGTGCTGTAACTGTAAATAGTGCCAATGAGTTCAACATAGGACTTACCCACATCTTGGTTGCGCATGGCAGAAAGGACAGCAGTGGTTAATGCTGTCAAACGCCTTGATGTAATCCACAAACGCTAGGTAGGTGATTTGTTGAACTCGTTGTACTTTTCCATTATTTGATTTAGAGTATGAAGGTGGTCTGTAGTTGAAAAGCTCGGCCGAAAACCAGCTTGTTCTGGCGGTTAGTGTTTGTCTAGCAGTGGGGCAATTCGGTTTTCTATAACTTTAATAAATTATTTATAAATATGTGAAATTAAGCTAATTAATCTGTAGTTACTGATATTGGATTTATCGCCTTTTTATGGAGAATAAGAATAGTTGAGTGACTGAGTCCTGTGGAAATTTACTATTACAAAAAACGGAATTAAATAGATGAAGATGAGTAATATATAGCAATAAAATTTGCTTCCCGGCTTTAAGAGCTTCGGTTGTAACACCATCTTCTCCAGGGTTTTTTGATGTTTCAAGCTTTTTAGCATTGACTTCGCACCCTGTTATAGGAGAGACGGTATCAGAAAAAGAGGTGTTGTTGTTAGTGGGTGTCGAGAGGGAAGGGTCCGAGTATAAAGACTTATAAAATTTGGTGCAGATATCAGTGACTTTATCTCTGCTACGGTGTACTTTTCCGTCCTCGTCCCGTAAACTTGCCCTCAATTCAAGCCCTTTCCCTTGCTGTCGCGTTTTTGGCTGCTCTCAGAGAAGAGTGCTTTGTAAAGGCTAATTCGACTAATTTGGTATTTAAATTTCGCATATCTCATCGAATACTACGTTCGACCTGTTTATAAAGGGATGAATATTGAATATTGTCTTGTTTATTAGGTATACTCTCGGTACTCTATTAGATTGATAGTTGCTTGTGTTAGCTTATTGTCGTTTGATTCGACTGCTTGCTATTTTAATGTTATTAATAATATTGTCATATTGGGTCTGTACGTCAGTGTTCGTGACAAGTATGCTAAAATGATTGCTGAGTTCTAGGTTAAATTTATCATGTTTTATGATTAGAGTGTCCCTGTTTAGATATTTTATTTGCTTTAAGAAAGGCTGTTGTCTGTGAAGTTTTATGTCAAACCGGAGCTTTGCCCTCAATGGTCTGTGGTCTTAACTAATGTTATTTTGGTCAAAATTGATATGTCTTTAACTACGTTTATGCTTGATGACAGAATATAATATATTTCATTTTTTATATTTCCGGTAGGTGAAGCCCATGTCCAGCGACGCTGTGGTTCTTTAACAAAAAAAACGTATTGCATTTCCTCAGGATTTGTTCAAAAGCGAATTGGATAAGGCGGTTACCACGATCGTTCAGGTTGCCGTAGCCATGTGGTCCGACTATGTCACCGCCATCCAGGTCCTCTTTTTTTCCAAGTTTTGCGTTAAAGTCGCCGAGGACCAAGTTCCACGTTCCCAGGTTCTCTACGCAAGCCTTATTAAGGAGGTCGTAAAACGCTTCTACCTCATCGTCACAATGTGCAGATGTTGGTGCATAAGTCTGAACGAGGGTTAGGTCAAATATTCTTATAATGAAACGAATGTATGCTAGTATAATTATAATTAAGTACATAAATGAATAAATAAATATCCTTAATATAATTATCAAAAGTAGAGAGGACTTATAATGATAATTATGCAGTAAACACGGAAGTTTTTACAACTGATGATTAAAAGTCTCAACTTTAAGTATCAAAGAAGTCTGTACTTACGGTACCCTAAATGTGATTAATTTAATAGATGACTAAAATGTCACTCGGTATTAGATACTTCTTTAAGAACCTATTACCGACCCAAAAAAATATCGAATGGGTCGGTAATAGACTCCCATACATTCTATTACCGAGGGTTATCGGACCGTACCATCGGTAATAGGCTTAATATAGAGTGTTGTAAAAACCTAATTCCGACCCATAAAAACAAACTGATACACTTCTGTTTTTATTACAAATCGAAAATATATATTACAATCTCGGCATAAAAACAAAATTACATAACTGGTAAGTAAATTAAGGATTCAATCTCAATATTTAAATTTTTTGATAATTTAAGGTTTTCTACAGAAACTACGATTTCAGTACAGAAGTTTTTGTTAAAAATTAAGGGTTTGTAGAATACTTTCTATACCACGGAAATAGTTCTTTAATAGCGTGAATAGATCAAGATTAGAATAACCGTAAGAAAATATTTATAACCGATCACATAAACCAAAAAAATGTAAAAATACCTGAAATCAAAAAAAAACTATTACCGTGGTATACCACGGTATTAGTATCCACAGCAAAAATTGGCATCTATCACCGTTGTAATTTATTTTCCATTTTAAACGTATTTCCAGGCCAGAAAATGTATAAAGAATATTCAGAAGTCGAGCAGAAAACAGTAAACCACCATTTAAATACCATAACATTAGTTCACTTGCCTTATATATTACGTAAAATACTAAATAAGACTCGAGTTCTCTTACCTGTGGCGTCACGCGTTAGTATGGCGAGACCTCTTTCTGCGCTGCCGTCGCGGATACTGACGAATTGCGAGCACTCTGTTTTATCCACACACACTAGTGCTAACGGGTCCGTAAGTCAATTAAATAAGCTACGTTCGCGTAAAATGTTTTTTTAGAAAATTAATAGGTTTGCTTATAAAAAGCGTATTTAAAAATACCACGGTAATGGACGTGGATTTTGACATCCCCGGTAATAGGCGCGTTTACCTTAATCCGTAAAAAAGAAATTACGAGAGTAGTGTCAACCCTAGTATACTGTATACCTAAGATAGTGAACTGACGTTATTTAATAAGGGTTGACACTACTTTTGTAATTTCTTTTTTACGGATTATTTTGTAACACGTTGTAGAGATATGAATATTAATTCAAAATGAAGGTATGTTGAGATGCAGTGTATTTGTCAATTAATAATATTTTATTTTTCTCTTAATTATTGTCTAAAACTTTCTAAACATAAACAAAGCCGTAATTAGCATTTGGTAGAAAACGGTATGAATTAAAATAATTGATACTATGAAAAGTATGTCCTAAAACGTTTCTGACTCATTTTAAAGATGCCTTCGAATGTTATAGGGTTTTAGGTTGTGAATTTTGTATATTATTATCTAGTACACAATTCGAACGTTAATTATCCAAAGATAATTGATGTTCGGATTGTAAAGCGGTATGACCTGAAATTTTTATGACTTCCGATAACTATGAACATAAATAATGTGGGTACAAAATTCCGACTTAATAATCGAAACAATAAATGTATGGTAGTCAAAGGGATCCCCAAAAAAAAATTGTGCCATAATCAGTTAATTGCTTTGTAAGTTTTGATTACGCGACGACGTGCACCGGAGCATTACCGAGCATCCTGCACGGCATCCGCGCATCGCCGCCGTCATTTAAAGTTCAATAACAACCGCTGAACCGACCCGATAAGATCTCGGCTGATGAAATATGAAAGAAACAGTCATTTTCGACTGTTTCTCGGAGCGCCGATAGAAAAGTTTTTCAATTACACGAATAATCGCTGTAATTACGATGTGACTTATAAAAGAAATAATTGTAATTACTTAAAGTAGGTATCGAGTCACCTTGTCCCTATTCCGAGCACAAATGAGAAATTAATGCCTGTTTTAGTTTTTACTTTTATTATATACCTTATAAGCATAGTTATAGGATCTTGGTATTTATATGGATAACTCTCTCAATTGGAGAACACATGTCACTGAAATAAGCCGCAAGGTCATGGGCTCTCTTCATTCTCTTAATAAACTAAAGCACTTTTTGCCTATTAAGACCAAGGTATCCCTTGTGCAGTCTCTAATCTTTCCCATCATTGATTATGGTGACGTGTGTTATCCGGATCTGAGCGAAGGACAACTCGATAAGTTGGATCGCCTTCTCAATAATTGCATTCGCTTTGTTTTCTGTCTTCGTAAATATGATCACGTTTCTTCCTTCCGCTCTCAACTTGGATTGCTTCCTATTCGCCAACGTCGCAAAAGTAGATTACTCTGTTTCCTTTATAATATTCTGCACGATCCGCAATCTCCTGAATACTTAAAATCTCTTTTTAAATTTCTGGGTTCTACCCACATCCGTCAGCTACGATCCACTGAAAACCTCACACTTTCCATCCCTCCTCACCGCACAGGTTTCATGTCCAACTCCTTCGCCCTTCAGGCAGCACGACTTTGGAACGACCTTCCCCTTAAAACGAAGAAAGCTCCGAACAAGTTTGCCTTTAAAAAGAAAGTTCGCGAATTTCTTTGCAGGTAGAATTGACATCATCTTGGTTTTCTGATTGCTTTATCTGTTTTGTTTTTTTGCTTATATGTATATACATATTATGTATGTATTTATTTATTAGTGTATTTCATGTATTTATATTTATGTAGCATATTGATATTATGTAAGTGTATATGTTTATGTAAGTATATAGTATATAGTTAAGTCAGAATCTATGTTGCACCGCCACTACAATCTCTGCTTTGCCTAAAGGTTAACTGGTAGAGAATGCCTTACGGCATTAAGTTCGCCTTTTGCATATTAAGTGTATTCTTTTTTTTGTGCAATAAAGATTAAATAAATAAATAAATAAATAAGGATTTAAGTAGGTATAACTTCCTTTTCGTAGCATGTATACTTTATTTACCTATTAATTTATTCAACTTATAACATGACAGTAATACATGACATGATATTACCAAATTGAACAAATTCAGTTTTTAAACTTGATGAATTGTCAACTTCTTATGTACCTATTGATATTTGTATTCAAATAACCTTATTTATTGCAGAGATCGAACAAATGGGAGTCATTACTCGCAATAATGTGGATATGAATCGAATTTTAAATAAACAAATTAAATTATATTAATTTATTTCTTACCTTAACTTTAATCTTGATCCTTTGCAGGATAGTAATAAATAAATAATACAGGAATGGCCATTGAAATTATATTAATTTAAGTACATAAGTTTGCTCCATTAACTTCCGTGGATTCGAAAGGAGCTTTCACCTCATAAGTTTATTTTAACCGTGAAAAGGAATAAAATAACCACGGAAAAAATATTAAAATACTGTTTATTTGCTTTAATAAATATACATAACTAGCGACCCGCCCTCGCTTCGCTCCGGATTAAAGTATTATACAAATATAAACCTTCCTCTTCAATCCAACCGCATCTAAATCCGTTGCGTAGTTTTAAAGATTTATGCATACATAGGGATATAGGGACAGAAAAAGCGACTTTGTTTTATACTATGTAGTGATAACAAATCTTTGTATCATTTATTACTGCCTTGCAAAGGATCAAAATTATTTTTAGGGTAAGTAATCAATTAATGTAATATAATTTTGTTTAATTAAAATCTATGGAGTCATGTCCATCTCTGTTTATCAGTAGTAGGTACAAAATCTAAATTTTCACAATAAAGCGCACGTTAATTTTGAGAGTGACACTAAACTATAAACAAAACCATTTTAATAGTGACATTTAATAATTCATTTAATTCCGTAATCGGTTAAAAATAATTTACTTTTGATTGAAATACTTTTTTGCAGTGTCACTCTCGAAATAAACGTGAAAGCTTTATGGAAGTACTTTAATGAATTTCCAAATTCTATAATTTACTACCGCGTCTGTCTACACATATATACCTACCTACTTACTCATCAAAAAATATTAACAATGTGTAAGTTAATAGGTTTTTAAGGCAAAATAACGTTGTAAATCAGCAAATCTGCCTAATTCGATGTCACAGATAAATCAATAGATTATGTTTTTTAGCTTGAGCGCAAGAGAATAAGAACACACTGTTGCGTTGAGTCACAGAATAAGTAATAGTACAAGTACAGAAGCGACACTCCGTGACAGCAAACATGCGAATTTAAACCTAAACAGAACGCGTTAACGATAATAAAACATTATGTGAGACATAAATTTACTCTTTCTTACACTTAAAAATATACAAGGAGAGAGCCAATTTTTAATGGCAGATAAATTTGTCCTTGCAATACTTAATAATAAAATTTACATTATAATTATTTGTAACTGTGACTGATTGATTACAATTATAAATGTTTACTTTTTACATATTTTTTTAACTCCTTTTTCATATTTTTGATATTTATTATTTATTTATTTATAGTTAAGTAAAAGGTAAAATAAAAATTACAGTTTTTTAACAAAAGTTAATTATAATTTTAATTTTATTGAAAATAGTCACAAAGCGGACCTTCTTAACTTTTTCTTATATATTATATAGGTAACTCATTACTAGGGTCTAGGGTCATGTTTTAGCGTTAATATCCATCTACATATTGTTATAATAATTACAAGTCTTAAACAAAAAATAAACCGCAATTTCCGTCAACCTCGGGAGTAGGTATACCCTAACAGGGCTAACAAATCAAAAAAAATGTTCAAAATCAGAAACTAAAAGAAAATAAAGAAAGAAAGAAAAACCTAATTTAAACGTTAGTACTTAGGTATATATCAAATTAAAAACTAATCTTACATCAGGCTCTTGGACTATGCAACTCGTATAACACGACAAAATTATAAACTCGAGCACTATTATTACCTATTCCGTTACTCAAGTAAGAAGATAGGTAACCAGTATATGCTGACCTTGCTTTAGTAGGTAGTCACTATTACTGGGAGATCTACTTACGCGGAACGCTCTTTAAGTAAGGTAGGTAATAGTTTTTTGATGCGAATTAGTCGAAAACTGCGAAACTGAGGTAGGTAGTTAATAAAATAAATAATATTATTCCGCTCTTTTTGTGTCGAGGATTCAAAACTGTAATCATTGTGTCAGTAATTAAGTACAGCTACTCGTAACTACCTACCTCGATCGAAGTTATAATTTATAAAATAATATTAATAATAATCTTACCTTTCGATATCTTTTGGCAGTGTAAATAATGATAGATCGCCATTCCTGTCATTATTTAAGCACCCGTATGCTATACAGTACCTTTTGGCTTTTCGGAGCCATAGGTACATTTATTTAAACAAAAACTCGAATTATTTTCGCAGCGGCGTACGGGCGGCGCGCTTCAAGACGAGCGCTCGCGTGATACTCAACTGGTTAGCCTTGTATAAAAGGCCGCACATTGAGTAGGCATTAGCGCGGAGTGTCACCGGCCTGGTTGAGTGAAGCGAAGCGCGAGTGCGCTGCCTGTTACGCGATATCGCGACTGTCGCAGTCACAGCTGCCGCAAGTCCCGGCGTGATTGGGCGCCCCTACTAGCACAAGAAGCTGCTGTAGGGCTTTAGAGTGTAATATTGTACCTTCGATACTTGGATCCGTGTCCGTTTCTCTGTAAATTCATAGTTTAAATTGTTAACTTATTGCGCATTTCTGATCATCTTGCCGGCGCGGTTCACCTGACGGTTATTGGGACTCGTTTGGTCATGGAATTATTCCTGAAATATGTTATTTAACTTAGTATATAAAACGTTCACAGCTTGACCGACTGACTTTGGGGACGTATATCTTCTTGAATATATGAACTCCGCGATTTCGCGGGCTTCCAGAGTGTTTACTTACATTTTTCCTTTTGATTCTTGCTACTTTTATGAATATTTCGTCATTTAAAACTAATATTTTGTACTTTTTGTTTATTTTCTTTCAACTGACAATATTGTTATTTTCATTGTCTTGACAACGGGCAGAGACAATATCTTAGGTTTTATACTGTAACATGGAGTTAATATGATTGTTTTCCATATAATTAATTCCTGGCATGTGTAATTTTGTAATTTTATAAACTTAGAACTTCCAAATTAAAAAGATAGAACACCAGGGTATATAAAGGTGGCTCAGACTAGAGCCATTGATTCCTTCTCCAGTTTCCGAGTTGAATCGTTAGAAGTCGGCGTTGTGTGGGGCCAAGTCAGGCCCCGCACCTCAAGAGGCCTCTGTCTCCACACCTCGATCTCGTTCCTGCTTGCTCCGGCGCCGTTACTCGATCTCACGGGACTCTGCTCGGGCCTATCTGCTGCCATACTTCTACGAAAAGAGGCGTTGCTGCTATCGCTACGCACTACTGCGCAAGTGGTATTCACTGGAGCTCTCTTCCATCATCTACTTCGCAGAGATGAACTACTCTCTGCTGCTATCTCCCTGGTGTTGTTAGGGACCTATATAATTAGTTGGTAATTTTTGTATCGGTAATTCTGTGTAAAGCTAAACAAGTGCTGAATAAATAGCCCTGACCCTGACCTAACTCTTTCATCTCTCTCTACCCTCTTTAAGTTCCTGGTTTTCCGAGCCTTCCAAAGGTCAGGTGCCTCTACAAATTTCCTCTGTCTGTTATCTGGTCTGGTAAACGTTAGAGCGTGCTCTGCAGCCCTAGTGCAGCCGCTATACTCGTAGTACCATTTTGGGCACCATTTCATGCAGCCTACAGTACCATAAGAACTGCTTAGCGGTAATATAAAACTGCCATAAGAGCTGCAACCAACTCCATACTAAAGCTCCTATAGCACCTTTAATGAAATGAGTTGAACGGTAATGAATTAACGAATGTACAAAAACCGACAAATCTTTTTATTATTAGTTGTTGTGACAGTTTAAAAGGGAATGAGATGTAAATGGTGAAGTAAAGACCGGCCATATTAAATAAATATTTCAAGTATTTTTTTATTATGTGCTGCGCTACATTATTATATTGTACGCAAAGGATTTAAAACGCAGATAAGTTTACTGTGCATGTAGACGTTGTAATTTTAGTAATTTTGACACACATGTATAATTTCATCAAAAAACTAAGAAATATTAATATATTTTGTGTCGTTTTCGAAATAAATAATGTATTTTCATTGTACGGATTGCCAGTTTTATTATCTGTAAATAACTGCTTATACCAGACAATTCATTTTAATTTTAAAAAGTCGTCTATTCATTATCTTTAATTAGCCCTAAATTTTGAAAGTAATAACAAGCTTTATGATAATGTCATGGCGTCTTTGAAAAGCAGCTCTAACCCGCAATTTCAGCTTAAACTTTTCCAATGCAGGCCGAAGCGCTAAAATTTACTCTATTAATGGTCCAAGTGATTCTTATTTCTCTAGTGCAGTTTCAATCGTCAAAAGAGTTGCTATTTCGTCTTTTTTGCAGGCATCACAGCTAATTTGTGCAAAAACGTTTTAGAGATCCGTAATCCTCATCCAAAAAAGCTAGGTATTTCTTTATGTCTATTAGGTGTAAATGCAATCGCTATTCGGAATTTCACTATTTATACATACATACATACATATCTTCACGCCTGTCTCCCAATGGGGTAGGCAGAGACTATGGAACGCCAGGTGCACCGATCCAAACATACAACCTTCGCTTCCTCCACATTCATCAATCTCTTCATGCACGTACGTCGGTTTCGGGTGCTTTTGATTCGGCCCTTATTCAGTACCTCGCGAATCTGATCACTGTACGTCCGTCGAGGACGTCCCCTACTGACATCTCCACTCACTCTCGCTCGCCATATCTCTTTCGTAACTCTTCTTTCATCCATCCTTTCTAAATGACCAAACCATCTTAGCATACCCTTTTCGATTTTAGTCACTACATCTTCTTTCAATCCACATTTTTCTCAGATCTGGCTATTTCTTACTCTATCTATCATCCTAACCCCACACATACTTCTTAGAGCTCTCATTTCAACTGCATTGATCCTGCTTTCATTCTTCTTCTGCCATACCCAAGATTCACTACCATACATCAATGTTGGTGTCAATACTGCCTGAATAATAGCAAGGCGAGCTTTGCTCGATATGACCTTGTTTGCCAAGATTGAGTGTAACGCCCCATTGATCATATTTCCCGATTTTACTTTTCTTTCAATATCCCCGTCACATTTTCCATCTCTCGTAAACATTGAACCTAAATACACAAACTCATCCACTTGCTCCACTTTTTCATCTCCAATCATTATTTGACATTCTGTAACAGTTTCATCCCTCTCCACAACCATCACTTTCGTCTTTTTAACATTCACTTTCATGTCTTTCCTTTTAAACGCCTCATTCATCAAAGTCACCATTTGTTGTAAGTGGTCCGCCGATGATGCAAGGAGAACTTGATCATCAGCATACAACAAAGTTTTAAAAACTGACTCATTCATCCTTATTCCACAATCATACTCTCTCAGATCTGACAAACAACTGTCCATGAATAGGTTGAACAGCCAAGGAGACGCTACGCAGCCCTGTCGAACACCACGTTCGATGCTAAACCAGTCCGTACACGTCCCATTTATCCTGACACAGGCACTCGAGTCATTATATAATGATTTGAGAGCCCGTATCAGAATACTGTCCACCCCATACATGGAAAGAGTTGTCCAAAGTTCATCCCTCACTACTCTGTCATACGCCTTCTCTAAGTCAATAAAGGCACAGAAAACCTTTTGATGTTTGGCTATGGCTTTTTCAACTATGCACCTTAAGGAGAAGACTTGATCCACACATCCCATCCCCTTTCGGAATCCCGCTTGCACATCCCAAATCTTACTTTCCGTTGCTAACATCACCCTTTCAATCAACACCTTTGCATACAATTTGCCTACGATACTCAGGAGGCTTATACCGCGATAACTTTTACTTTCCTGCTGTGATCCCTTACCTTTATACAGAGGCACAATCACGGCCTTTCCCCAGTCGACTGGAACTCGACCGGACCGCCAACACAGGTTAAATAGGAGGTACAGCAGGCTTGCTACTACGCCTCCACCCTCTTTGATCATTTCAGCAGATATCTTATCATACCCAGCAGCTTTACCCATTTTCATACTCTTTATCGCATTCATTATCTCTTCCATACTAATACTACCGTCACAAAATATTTCTTCACCTACATAACTACTTCCATTACCTCCACTTTGCTCAAACAAACTCTCAAAATATCCCTTCCACTGATTCAACATTTCTACATCATCTCTAATAACATCCCCATTTGAATCCCTTATCACACCTATTTTCGAATATCCTGCTTTGCCTCGAGCTGTTCTGGCTAAATGCCAGAATAACTTTACATTGGCTCGGAAATTCGAGGATAATTCCCGATCATACTTGCCCTTGCGTTCTTCTTTCTTTCGGTTAACTACATCTTTAACTTTCTTTTCAACAAAACATACTTTTCTCTTATTATTCTTTCCATACTGTTATTCACATCACCTTGAACTCTTCTGTTAGCTCTAGTAGCTAACAGATCATTCCACACTTTCTTCTTTTGGATCACCACTTCTTTCACTTCATCATCCCACCACTCATTCCTAATCTTCTTACCATTCCTCCTCTTGCTGATGCCACATACATTAGACGCGGTTTCAATCACACCATTTTTAAAGTTTGTCCACAATTTTTCTATATCATTACATTCTTCTTCAAAAACATGCCTAAATCTATCATTCAGTAATTTCCGATATCCATCACCGACATTCTCTTCTTTCAGTCTTTCAACTTTTACTCTTTCTGGTCTTGTTATGGGTATACGTGTGTGATGCCGCCATTTGTTTTGCAGTCCAGCTATTCTAGTAACTACGAGAAAATGATCAGTGCCGACATCAACACCTCGATACACCCTCGTATCTTTTACTTTCACTCTCAGACGATTATCAACTATAACAAAATCTATCATACTTCTCTCTGATTGCCTCTGCCATGTATACATATGAATGCGTTTGTGACTAAACATTGTGTTAATCACCGCAAGCATTTTCTCCAAACATATACTTAACAAACTTTCACCATTCTCATTCACTCTCTCATCTCCAAACTTTCCTAAAATCTTTTCATATCCATCACGACAAACCCCCACCCAGCCATTAAAATCGCCTAACATAATTATCCTCTCATTCTCATCACATTTATTAAGTTGTTCCCTCACATTATCCCAAAACTCCTCTCTAACTTTCTGCGGCTTAGACATATCCGGAGCATACACGCAGAGGACAAAAATTTTGGTCAAGCCAAGTTTAAGTCTAATCCAAAGGAGTCTAGGGCTAACACATTCATACCCTTTCACGCATAAATTCATTCGCTCTGACAAAATAACTCCCACTCCCTGACTACCTCTCTCAGAGTTGGCAACTCCGGACCAGTACCCATAATATTTCTCAAGAGCGGTTGTTGTACATCCTTTCTTCTTCGTTTCACTCACACCTAGTACATCAATTTTTCTTTCATCCATCAACTCATAAATTTCCTCAATCTTGTTATTCACACCTCCGCAAACATTCAACGTTGCGAACTGGCATTCCTCAACCCGCTGTTTGCCTTTTGAATATTGGGAGACAAGACGTGACGTGTGGCAAAACACGTCGCCATCGGGAATTTTGCCCCCCCCAGATACGATGGGGCAGCCTGAGCAAAAGTACTCAGGGACGGATTCTCCAGCTAAGCCGGTACCCTCCTGGGGTAATGTATTATTTAACCCCCGTATCATGATGATAACTAACTTCCACACTTTCTTCGGATAAGGGAAGGGAAAGGAAAAAAAACGGGAAAGGGACTAGGGGATGAATAAAAGAAAACTGGTACTTGGATGGATTAAGGGGGAAAAAGGGATACTACAGTTGCGGAAGGGAAATGGGTAGAAACTATAGTAGCTAGGGAGGTTCGGGGTCGCATACCCGATATATCCTGATTCTATGATCGGACAGATCAATAGAGAGGAGTACCCGTGACCATTTATACTTACTAAAAAATCCTAATGTTAGAGTCACTCAGTAATATTAATTTATTTTTTTATCTTATCCGAAGACATTTAGGTAACTTGTCGCATCACTAATCTGTCAAGTGCTACCTAAATGCCACGAGTTAGCGATGTGTACTAATGATAATGTCCATGCAATAATAGTATATTTTGATGCAAGTGCGGAAATTATGTAACTTTACACGAGTCCCAAGGTGTCTTGGCCCGAGCTGCAAGCGAGGACGGGTTAAAATTACAGTTCCAAACGTGTATCAAACGACTGTTTTTAATACAATGCGAAAAAATATCAATGTAACAAAAATAAATCAGTAAATAAAACTATTACAAGGGACAATTTAATTTTACTTTTAAAAACGTTTGTGACCATTCATCCAAATGAAAAAATATGTCACATAGTAATTTAATTACCTATACTTAAAAATCAAAAAGTATAATCCTCTATTAACCAGCGGTAATGCATAATGGTGGATTCACATCACGCCGTGCTGGGCTGCGTCCAGTTTTGGCATGGTGAAAAGTGAATCCACCTTCATACCCAACTAACCGATTATTCGTGATACTAATTCCGATTCAGCCATCTTGATGAGAGCTGTATTTTTTTAATATTACCTAGATACATCTTATGTGTGTATGTATTTATGTCTTTTTAATATTTAATATTATATTACCTTTGGTTAGTTTCAATGCTAAATGAAATGACGTCATCAAAAAGTGGTTGAAAACTCTTTGGTTGGATGCACAACTTGGAATTGGAACAAAATTATATTTAAAAGAGATGGAAAATTAAAATGCACTAGTGCAAGATATTTAACTTTCCGCACGATATACAGCTACGAAAAGTACCACTTTTTGAGCAACTGAGTTAAAAACATATTTTTCACTTCTCATGCTCTTAAAATGCTACTTAAATCTCTGCGAAACGGGACTAAAGCTCCTTATTAATCTCTAGGGATTAAAGTTTTTTTTATTTAAAAAACAACCAATCACGGTGTTTGTGAATGGAGGATTATCGGCATTTTCAGTGATTGTGTATGGACCATATTTTTGGGTGTCGAAATAACCTCAAAATGACAACTGTGAAAATATATAAAAAGAAGGATTTAATTTCGTGAAAAACGATTAATTATTACGAATATGAATCTATTTAATCATATTAAGGCCGAACTCTTTTATTATGCGTGGTCCAATTACTTTTAAAATGGTTTCCAAATTTGAATCTGTTGGCTAAATATGCAAGCATTTAAAACATCACTTTACAAAAAAACCGCGGAACTTTTTTTTTCCTATTTGTATTTTGAATAGATGTTCATAACTTGTATTGAGCGTATGTTTTTAAAAAACAATATTTTTTAGAACGTTGTTTTTTTCCTCGCATTCAAAGTGAAAAGTAGAGTGTTTAACGCGAGACTAAACAACCATAATGACACTCGAACTAAAGCCACCCTTGGCTTGTTTTAGTCCCTTGTTGAACAATCTACTATTGACTTAGACTTTGACATCCCTAATGTCAAATTATAGAAAATAAATCAAAATTTTGTATAAGTTAACACTTTTGCCGTTTCACTAAGCCCTGGCGTATGCCCGTTGAAATTATCGAGAGTAGAGATCACACACATACGTGTCTCATCTCATCAGCAGTCAGGTAAAATGGTAAATAGTTTTTAGCTTGTTTTAGTTTATGACTTTATCACATAAGCCCATAAAATATAATTGTTTTACTTAAGGCAGCTCCTGCTTCTCTTGTAGATGTTTAATGTAGCCTTTAGTAACACGATGCGTCAACTTGCAGTTTTAGCCTGCATACGAGCATTCAATTACTTCTGCTTTGACACTTTTAGTAGCAGAAAAGTGGCTTTTGTACCTTCTATACAGTTTCGTTCGGAGCTGCAGTCAGCTGCGGAAGCAATTGTGTAACAGCTTTATGAACTCTTATACAGCTATTATACAACTCAAAGCTACAAAACAAGCTGCAATTTTCACTAGTGTGTTAGTTGGGGCAGGCGCGGCCGCGGGCGGCGCGTGTTTACCGCGTACCCTGTAATTATGCCCGCACAAACCTCGCATAATAATTGTTGGGAAAATTCGGACGTAATGAACGAGGGTGACTTCCTGACTTGTGGGAACTCGCCTATTGCCAATTAAATTAGACAACTGTTTAATTATAAATTAAATACCAATTTTAGTTACCGCTTATCCAGAGCTCCGGTCTAGCGAGCACGCAGGCCCGATCGTAGCCCGCTCGACCAAGCCGCTATCGTACATAATACGATACGAATAAAAGTCACACAGAACAAATTACAAAAACAGAACTATATCCTGGTTTGTAAACTATACAGCTCAGAAAAGTACCCGTCACTTTTATTCTTTTAATTGGGGCAATTAATTTAAAGAACTTTGACGCACTTTTTAGGGGAAGTTCAAATACAGATTTTACTACAAATTACGGCCATTTCATAATAAGGTAGGTTTATAAATTAGGGACCTTATTTAGTGAAGATAATAAGCAAGGACAATAAAATCCGTACAAAAAAGCGATATGTTAGTAAGTAAGCAATAAAAAGTTAGGTAGGGAAGGTAAGGTAAGATCGTCGAGCGTCGGTATTTTGACCGTGCTCAAAGGCGCCTCGGTGTGCGTGCATCGCGTAATTTAGACGTGTATCCGAGCGTGCCACGGGCAGAACGACAAGTTGTAACTTGTCTGTGGGCGAGGCGCGTACATTTGATAAAGTTGCTAAGCCGTTCCACCATCGAGGCGATTTCTTCTTTTTGTTAATAATTATGATAAAATCAGCCGATTTTAATAAAATTTGGTATGGATCACTCCATACCAAATTTTATGCAACATCCAGTAAGTTGACAAACTTCTGGACACTAACGACGTCAGCGTCAAACGTTGAATTTTAAATTGTACACCGAACGGAAGAATAACACATTTATTACAAGACTAAAGAAAAAAGGTTTAAATAACACGTAACCAATGTAAATTAATTAATTTGTACAGAATTATTTACATTGAGAATGGAAAGGCAAGACAAAAACGTAGATTTACGCGAAGAAGATTAGAGGGAATATTTTATAAGAAAGAAGACCGAAACTGGTAATTTTTTTAGAATTTAAAGGGTAACTACGAACGTAGGTTAAGAAATTAGCCTTGAAATTAGCAAGTTCTAGCTAAGCGCGCTAAACTGTTACTCTACAGGACTAGGATATTAAAAAGGGGTACCTTAACAAATGCGGTGACAATTTAAACTGGGTATAAAAAATAACAGGAAAACACATTGATCAGAGCACGAAGATCGGATACAACTCGCTGCGGAAATGCGGCTTATGCTGGGGGTCGTATGTCGACATCGCGTGCAGCAGTGGGCGCGCCGACCGCGCTGGGTTTGTGGCGGCTGGATGTACGGCTTGTGACTCAGAGTCACCTCACGTAGTATGTGCAGTGAACTTATCGACGACCAACGGAATGGAAAGTTCCGGCAGTATTCTCATAAAAGAAAACCCTTTCCTCTTTGTTGTAGCGGGTTCGCTAAAAATAATAAAAAGGTACGATATGAAAACGGACCGACAGCAAAATGTTAAAGGCAAGGGAACTTGAGGCTGGACACAAAACTTATCTGGATAATCCGGCAGGAACGGCACATGTAAAACAGATTAGAAAGAGCTTCGCAGGTTTTAAACCATAATTTACAAGGAAAGGACTTGGAAAAAAAGACAGTGCTGCGAGACCCGCAGCGTTTTTACCTTGCAGCTCTAAAGTATAAATAATTTAAAACGACAAGTACTAACTCCAAGGAGTTACTCGTAAAACACATAAAACGGTCGGAAAACCAAAGAGGTAAAAAGTGAGAGCGAGAAGGAAGCGGTTTTCTCGCAGCGATAATGCTGCAGTCGATAGTTTGAGTCCCGGGGAAGGACATAGGGTACTTTTTATATATGGCTACCCTCTAACGCGGTAGGATATGGACGTGTGTATTGTCGTGTATTTTTTTTGGGTTCTAGTTTTTTTTATTTTGAATGGGTACAAACGGCGGCTGTGAGGCCGTTATTTACGATATTCTGTGCAAGGAGTAACTCTCTAGAAACTTGCAAAAGATTATATCATCTGAATTGTCTAGCATTGACGACGGCTTTACGCAGGAATATAAGTGGAGTTAGACGTGCCCAGAATGTGTACGCACTAATTCCTAAGCGAGGAAAAACGGATACGCCAGTCCGAGGAAGTGTTATCCTACTAATGTTAAACGCGATATCAGGTATTATTTGACGTATCAGATTTTATATAATGCTACTTTAGTGAGCACAAAAGAATAATAATAATATGTCCACGTCGGTGGCCGAGGTCCAGGCGCGGTGTGCGCGCGGCAGCGTGATATAAATCACAAGAGCCAGTTTCATTTCCTGCCCAAAGTTTTTCTTAATGTTCTCGTTACTTATAACTGGTATATTTGTTTCATCCAGAACTGCATTTGAGGGTTTCCTGGCCACAAATGGTGTTGTTTGTATGCTATTTTTGTGAACAACCTGTTTTTTTTTTATGACTGCGTCTGCAAATCATGTTCTCGGAACTCGAATGCTACAGACCTCATGAGTTTTGCTGCAGACAGCAAAGTTTCGTTGAGCATCTGTAATGAACACTTTGCCTCGGTAGGAGGTAAATTTACGGAAGATACATTAAATAGACTTGGCACAACGCAGCAGTCATTGGCGACGAGATTGCCCGTGAACTGCACTCCTAATAACTCCTTCTTCTTGGCTCCAACTGACCCTCTAGAAATTGAGAGCGCAATAAAAAAAATAACAAATGTCAGTGCACCTGGCCCTGATTGTATTAACTCATACCTCATCAAACATCATCACATCAGTAAATTTATTAGCATTCCACTATATCATATTTTTAATTTAGATTTGTCGTCAGGATCCTTCCCTGTGACCTTGAAAAAGTCTCTGGTATCTCCAATTTTCAAAGCAGGTCAAAAAAATAACCCCGTCCACTATAGAACTAATAGGCATCAGAGGGTCCGTGCTCGACTGGTTCGAAAGTTACCTCACCAATAGAAGCCAGCGAGTTAGGGTTGGTGACTGTGACAGTGGGGAGCTGCAAATTAGTTTTGGGGTCCCGCAGGGTAGTGTGCTCGAACCGACCTTATTTCTTATTTACATGAATGATATCCTGTCCATTGGCCTGCCTGATTTTGACTGATCTGCTACGCTGATGATACGTTGGTCCTTATCAGCGGAGAATCATGGGCTAAGGTTAACTGTATGGTGCAGAATGGACTGACTTGCATAATAAATTGGTTAGATTCTAATTTACTTACCCTAAACGTGAAAAATAACAAATATAATTATCGACTTTTATAAAACGCTTTCTTCAAATCCTCTGTTTGATTTTGTAACGTTTTTATGTGCCTCCTGTATAAGTTACGAGCTCGAGCGAGCAGAGTCAGTAAAGTACCTTGGTGTCTTTATCGAACTATCTTTTAAGCATCACATCAAAAACTTGTCTGGTCGCGTCAGGAAACTTATTTACTTATGTAATGAAATTGCTTAGAAATGGCGCAAACGATCAAACTCTTCGGCTGATTTATGTTGCCCTTTGTCAGTCCATTCTTCAGTACTGCATTGGTGCCTGGGGCGGTGCCGCCAAAACTGTGATTGGCGAAGTCGAGCAGGCGCAGCGTGCTGTATTAAAACACACAAGTAGGTACATGATGTAAATGAGTTGAAACGACTTTAAGTACTTACTACCCATACATTTATGTAGTGTACCTACTTTAATAAGATTAGTAAATAATAATTCAAGATTCCCCTGGGAAGGCTAGAAACTAATTCTACGCGGACAAAGACGCGGACAAAGTCGCGAGCAAAAGCTAGTACTTCAATAGGTTTTGCGTTTTACCTAAATTATGTGCCACAGTGAATGTGTGTCCGGCGACTTATTCTAGGTCTAGATTAAAAATAAAAAATATTAACTTGTCTCGTTTATTTTGAATACATTAGTCTGTTTATAACATCATTACTGGGCCTCTATTCAACTGCGTTATAACGATATCGTATTTGACGTGTTTCCGTATTGTCAACGTTTTGATAACTCTTATGTCATTTACAATAATGGCGACTGTGACATAAACGATTTTTAATAACAGTCACAGTCGCCATTATTATGACATAAGAGTTATCAAAACGTTGACAATACGGAAACACGTCAAATACGATATCTTTATTACCCTGTAGAATCCCAGCCCAGATGTGGTTTTCCTTGTAACTCATAAAAACAACATTATAACTTAAACATAGTTCTCCAATAATCTAAAACCAAGAAAAAACAGTCATAACAATCATTATTGATATTTCAAAAACGAAAGCTTATCTATACACTTTTCCAAATATCCGCCGTTAAATATCGATTCACGATACCACCAATCTTAGCATCCAACTCGACTAATTTCGCCTTTCTCTTACGAAAATCATCAGAATTAATTTCCATCTGATATAATATATTGAAGTCGTGAGCAGTCGCTTCTTGTTTTAATACAGATATGCAATAATTTAATGATTGTTATCCTCTATTTTTTTAAATTTTCGCCGATTTATAAGTGTCTTGCAAAGCGTTTGTGACTGCTATCTCGAAATCTGTTTTTATTAATTTAGGATCAAATAGTGGCACGTGTTCCTTTACCAAATTAAATAAATTTGTATAGGTTTCTTGACTTTTATTTGGTAAAAACGCGTAGAGAAGGGGATGGCTTTTGTGCAATGTGTACTGAAGCCTGTCTCCATGAATCGTATAGAACTGCCGATATGGCAAGGGACACACTTTAAAATCCCGTCCATCAAAAAACGTCAACATGTTTTATATACCTACTCTTTGCACAGTTAAGATATGAAAAGGAGAATATTATTATATGATGCACACAAAGATTTTTTTGCAATGCTTTCAGGAATATCAACTTCCGCAAAATTTGAAATAATTTTGTCATTTTTATTACGAGCTCTGTACAAACTATCTCTTATGTGGAAAAACGAGGGAAGTTTGTCGGCGTACATTTCATTATTTATGTCCCTCATTGCTTCATTATACGGTTCTGGCTCTGGTCTGAAATCTTCACATCCTTGTTTTTCAAGTTCCACGATTTTTTCTTTAACGTTGATAGATTCAAAATCCGGCGTGCAAACGTGGTGCTTCTCAGAAACTATATAGGTAGAGTGTGAGTCTAATGTAACCGTTGCGTTACAGTGTTTGATGGTACACCTCCACACGTTAGAGTTTTTATTTACACGGTTAAGACAATGACGTCGTCCTGATCTTATTAAGATTTGGCCGCCATGTGTGCTTGGTATAAAAGCAAAGTTCTTTTTTCTTGCACTGGTATTTTCATCTTCAGGCTGGATTATTCATTTACGCACTGGCGTAATTCAATTTATAGATAGCGTGTGTTACGTGCTCTATATATGCAATTTGATTAAATAGGATTAAATAGCTATAACACGAAGAAGCAATAGATATGAGACTGACAATGTCATTCATTATATCATATTATTATTCATAACATAATCAATGCGATTCGATAATTGGTTGGTGGTTCTGTTATCTGAAGAGGTTTGTTGCAATTGAAAAATTAAATCTACTTACTTCGCTTCAAATAATGTACGATTAGAAATGCTACACACTCATTTATTATATTATCATTTGTCGGCAAAAAGAACTGTTTTGAGTTATCATGGTGGACACCATTTATCACAAAATTTTATAATTGTTCCGATTTTGGGTATAAACTACGCGAAAATAAAGCGATTGCGGAACAATGAGACACTGAAGAAAGCTACGAGTAATAAAAAGGCGACCAAGAAATGTTTCTATTTCGGGAAAAAACTAAGCGAAAATAAGCGATTGCGGAACAATGAGACCCTGAATAAAGCTACAAGTAAAGAAACGACAAGAAAAATGGTCGATCGCGGAAAAATGCAACTCTCAAAAACGCTGCATTGAAAAAATGCGTACGCGGAACCCATCTAACAAATCAGTCAATTGACTATCCCTCTTCCGGTTTATGTTTACAAAAGGTAAAGATACAGGTGGCCATTTTTGACACCGGCAGTCGTTCTACGGGTTTCAAACTGAACTAACTAACTCTGTAATCGTAATATTTGTAATTAAAACAAGTGTGTTAAATTATTGAGTTTATTTGTTTCATACTTAATACCTGAAAACTTTTAATATACCGTAAAATGCTGAAACTTTGCACGGATTTTGACGTTTTTTCCTTATATCTGTGAAACTATTTGTCTTATGTGGTTTAATGAGTATTAGTCGGAAAACAGACCCTATGCCTCGCCAAATTAGACTCAAATATCAGTAGGTAATCATACAATATTTCCTAGTTATAAGCATTTAAAGTGGCAGGCAAAGTTTTAGGCCTAAGACGTAACTTTGCCTAGACGGTTATCTCGATAAATAACGTTTTGCTATTTATAATAATATTTAATTGTGTACATGAGACATTGTGCTTGTCCCTGGCAGTCAAATTATTGCTATAAGCTTTATGTTTTTTTTTTCACAGGCAATAGGCAATGTTGTACCAGGTTCCACGAACTTTCCATACAAAAATATCGGCAACTGTAGGGTTGTGCCAAAAAAAGATTGTTATTTTTTTTTAAATGTATTTTTTTTTGTTAAAAATTAATCATCACAGCGTAGGAACACAACTGAAAGCTTTGGTATTAAAGAAACATCAGTCTTAAAAAACCTTAATCAAAAAACGTTTATCAAACCCTGTCTTCTTATCTAGAAGCACGAACCATAAAATCAAAATCGAAAATATAGAAATAACATAAAATCAAACTTATAAATTAGATAATACAATATATTTTTTTGGGCGGAATACTGCTAGGTACATTCATTTTGTTACCTACGTATTACAAAATGTTTGCTTATATAAAATATTTATGATTAGGAACATAATTATATTAGGAACTGTGGGAAAGTACGTAATTTCAAAAAAACCAGTCTTGAGTCAATTTGACTCGAAAATCGATTTGCAAGATTTGACTTAACTAGCATTGCAAGTTATTAAAAAGTTAGTACCTAATAAATTAACTCACTTAAGCAATTTAGGCACACTTATTTTTACTCTTATCTGTTCATTTATAAAACCTAGCTAGTGACAGCCCTAGACCCAGGCAAAATTGTGTCACTCAAGTTTCCAGAACACTGCCCAATATTGCCTACTACGTTATTATAATGAAATCGTGTCCTATTCTTGAAAATATTAGACTTACGGAAAATAGACAATATTTACTTACCCTGGGACGCACCTACTTCTCGAAAATCACGTTCCTTATACTTAAAATTTTAAAAGTTGCGAGACACTAAAAAAATGCAGCCACTCCCTCCAACTTATGATGCACAACTGGCGTCGCAACAATGGAGTTACCAACGTAAAAAAATTAAAAATGTGTTGCCAGAATAATGAAAATTACTACCAAATGGTAAAAAACAAGAAAAAACTGAGCAAATGCGAGATATCGTAATTTAAACGAAATAGGCAAAATTGAGCTTAAACGGCAAAATTGCAGCATTTTACGGTATTTTAGAAAACAAATTAGGGACGAAAAAGGTATCTGCAAGATGGGTGCCGCGTTTGCTCACCGAGGAACAAAGGCTTACCCGAATGACTACTTCGATGCAATGTTTAGCAGAGTATGCAAGCAATCCAAATGAGTTTCTGCGGCGTTTTGTGACTGTAGACGAATCGTGGATTCATAAGTTTCATAACTATACCCCAGAAAATAAAGCACAATAAAAGCAGTGGATTTTACCAGGCGAATCAGCTCCAAAAAAAGCATTTTTTATTCCCAAACCTACAAAAATGGCTCAGCAAAAGAGATTTGCGTCAAATGAAGAGGTCATCGCCGTCACAGAGGCATATTTCGACGACTTTCCAAAATCGTATTTTTTGGATGGCTTATTAAAGTTAGAATACCGCTGGAAGAAAGAGAAGACTACGTAGAGAAATAAATATACAAGTTTAAAAAAAAGTTTTTTTTCTAATCACGGGTACTTATTAAACAGCCCTCATACGTTGAAGTTCTTGTCTGTCAGCGAGGCTGAACGTGTATTTCGCGTTGCGGCGCGGTGAGTGCGGTATCTTTTTTGGTAAATAGTAGGTACTGGATTAACGACTAACGCGTTACACTTCGGAAAATTTAACGGAAGTTAGCATTTTTTTAAGTTAACTTAAAAGTTAATCCGTTACTTGAAATCTTAACTTCGTTAATTAACGGTTAACGCATTACCGAGTTAATGCCCACCTATGACCCTGTATATCAGTTGCTCCAATCCAATGGCCCAACGATAGATCATGAGCGGCACGTTATAGTAGTTTATGCAACAGTTGTATAAGAGAGGTCAAAAAAGACGAGTGGTGTGGTTACGATGTGAGCCGCAGGCGAACATCGTAAAGCAAGACGCCACGAGTATTTTTTGACTTAGTTATACACCGTTGCATACAATACTTTTTCTACGACTAGGATTCAAATGAAATGCAAAGTTAAATTAACAAAACTCTTTAATATACCTTACCACACTTAATATGGGTTAGAATACGAACGAACGAAGCACCGAACAACAAACGAGCGGGAAACATTCGAAAACGACAAAATATGTGTCTATGGTTAACATTGTTTTTAAATTGATGTGCACTTGCCAGGTTTTATATTTTAAAAAAGTTGCGCAATCGATTTAACTTGTGAAATAGGGACTAAAAAACACCTAATGATTTGAGAAATGAGTTCTTTTACCTGATTGGTCGATTTTAATATAGCTGCATTCTGGTTGGTTGATACCATGTTTTTAAAGAGTTAAATTAGTAAAAGAGTTTACATACCAAAAAGAACCTAACGTTCCGATTGACAGTCAATGTGTATTGTGATTGGTGGATTAATTTGGTGAAGTATTTTGATTGGTCAAATTAACCTAGGTGTAAGCTTTGGCAGCTAAGCATGTCGTTTTGGCTCAAAAATCACAAGTGCTGTTAAGGGGAATAGACTAGATAGAGTTTTCAACGGAATGTTCTGCGGACATATTATCTATATTCTTATATTAGTGTTCGTGACTATATAAATGACAGATAAAAGTACAGGAGTAGGAAAAGTATCTTACTACTATAAATGCTTTGTATTTTTTTCTAGTTGCAGAAACAAAAAGTTTGGTGACTGTAAATAAAAATTAGGTAAGTTAGTTTCTGCTATGATATTTTTACTTATTGTTTTGGGTTTATAGTGAAGTGAACAACTCGCAATTAGCCACACATCAAATTGTATTTTTATTGTATGGTAACAAGAGTACCTACGTTGCTTGCTTATTAAAGTTGAATATATAGAATATATATATATATATAAGCAAAGCCAAATCTGGCAAAAACAACTGTTACAGACTACGTTCTTAATTTAACAACGTATTAACGATCGAGTAGGGCCCTCCAATAATAGATATTAGCAGAAGGCGAGCAACCCTCGGCTTCTACACTGCTGTGTGGAAGACATGAGGAAAACCACCACACTACCGTTACAATTTTGGTCCAATTTTATGAAAAAGGCGAGAAAGAATAAAGAGAATTGTAAAGAAAAGACGAAACGGTATGTATTTTAAGAACTTCGTGTATTATCTTCTTCTTCTTCTTTTTTATTAATGGCGGTCCACCGCGATGTACGCAGTGATTTCGCCAATGTCAAGTGAGTAGAGTAAAACAAAACAAACAAATCAAAAGCCGGACATTTTTCAATCGGCTATCTTCCCTCCCCTAAGGTTACCGGCGTGTATTATCTTATTTCCATTATTTAATCAAGTCCATTGTTTTTTTCCTTCATAATTGTCGCTAAGCAACTTACAGATAATGCTAGGTTCTACATAGACACCAAAGTAAACATGTGCGACAGTCCGGAACCGGAAGGTCGAGAACATAACTAATAGTAATATCACATAGCATTTAACCTTAACAACAATCAAAGTAACTATTGCGTTAAGTTATAATAACAAAACAAATTAAACAATTCAACGTATAAACAACGTACATGAAATAATTAGAAACTGAAGTCTTTAAACCTACTTGGCGGTCTCACGATTCGTCCAGACCGTGTGGTATTAAATTTTTGAAGACCTTTATCATAATCGGGAGACTCCTCAGTTGGTTTCTCGTCATATCTAGTCGGAGTCATAGGTCGGTCAACAAGTAGTCCAACACTGACTGCAGATGAAATTTCGAGTGGGTAGAGTCGCTGCGCAGGCCTAACTAACTCTCTAGTAGCCGTGCGGATTTTCGCAACTCGTTTTTCCTTATCTTTTCCTTCAAACACCTCTATCACGATACCGATCGGCCAGTTCACCCTTCTGTGATCGTTTACAATCTCCACAAGAACAATGTCGCCTACCATGAAGTCACGCACCTTTGGTCTTCGAGGCTGCACGAGCGTGCTTAAGTATTCATACCTGAAACGCTGTCTCAAATCCTCTCGTAGCTTTTGACAATATCTCGTGCAAAGGTTTAAGGAGTTCCTATCAACTTGATCAACATCTGCAACATCGTGTAGAAACGAAGGTTGTATGAACATCGCCGGAGTTAACGGACGGAGCCCATCAATACTCGTGTCGACATAAGTGAGGGGCCGACTGTTGATGGTGGCCTCGCAATCACATATTATGGTGACCAATTCTGTCAAAGTAACTGACGCTCGTCCTAAAAGCCGTCTTAATATTGACTTGACTACACCGATTAGTCGTTTATAGAATCCACCCCACCAAGGGGCGCTGAGAGGTAAGAAATTCCATTTAATCTGTGTAAGTAATTGATGAAAAACAAAGTATCTCGTTCCAATCTAAACAGTTAAACGCCTTATCCAGACCACGAAAGTTAGTAGCGTTGTCACTATACAAACACGAGATCCTTCCTCTACGTGCAATAAAACGCCTCAAAGCCATGATAAACTCAGAGGTAGACAACGACTCAACAACCTCTAAATGTACGGCTCGGTAGGTAGCGCAAGTGAAAAGTACAATCCATGCTTTACTTTCTGATTTTAACAGAAGAGGACCCGCTAAATCTACTCCGGAAACTTCAAAAGCAGTGCTAGCTTCCATACGTCCCTCAGGTAAACTCCCCGTTGTCGGCTAAAAGGGCTTGGCTTTAAAGCGCTTGCATTTGACACAAGAATTCACTACCTTTCTACATAGCCTACGTAAACCAACCCCTTGTTCCATCTAGGTAACCGGGATTAGGTAACCAGTGATCTGTGAAGAATTTTTTTCCTCCCAGGCCACTGGTTACCTGCAAGGATTAAATTTTCCTTGTAGTAAACTGATATTTTCGATAGTTGTCTGTAAAGAAAAACAGTTCCTCCCAGGCCACTGGTTACCTGCAAGCATTAAATTTTCCTTGTAGTAAACTGATATTTTCGATAGTTGTCTGTAAAGAAAAATAGTTCCTCCCAGGCCACTGGTTACCTGCAAGGATTAAATTTTCCTTGTAGTAAACTGATATTTTCGATAGTTGTCTGTAAAGAAAAACAGTTCCTCCCAGGCCACTGGTTACCTGCAAGGATTAAATTTTCTTTGTAGTAAACTGATATTTTCGATAGTTGTCTGTAAAGAAAAACAGTTCCTCCCAGGCCACTGGTTACCTGCAAGGATTTAGTTTTCCTTGTAGTAAACTGATATTTTCGATAGTTGTCTGTAAAGAAAAACAGTTCCTCCCAGGCCACTGGTTACCTGCAAGGATTAAATTTTCCTTGTAGTAAACTGATATTTTCGATAGTTGTCTGTAAAGAAAAACAGTTCCTCCCAGGCCACTGGTTACCTGCAAGGTTTTAGTTTTCCTTGTAGTAAACTGATATTTTCGATAGTTGTCTGTAAAGAAAAACAGTTCCTCCCAGGCCACTGGTTACCTGCAAGGATTTAGTTTTTCTAAAATGAAACTGTCAAATATATGTAAAAGTTATCAGTCTGCTAAATTAAAATAAGCGTTAGGACAAAAAGTCCACTTGCCAGTAACGCACTGTATTACATCATTGTAGCAGGACTAGTAAGCCTAAAACTAAACCAGAGATATAACCATAGAGTATTTACTATAAAAGTAATTATAATAATTATTGCAAACCTACATAGTAAACCGATCAAAAAATAAACATGACGTATTCTATTTGAAGTATTCTTCATTTCTTATCAGAAATATGTCATTCAGCGAGTACTCGTAAATGAAGTGTTTATAAAGTTGAATCATTGGTGCACTATGGCTGAAGACTTGAGTGGAAATGTTCCATCAGATATGGAATTTGTTGCATCTGCCAAAGGAGGCCAAGTTTTACTCTTGGATGGTCGTCAATACAACAAAAAAAAGGATTACCAAAATGGAAACCGTTTTTGGGCCTGCCAGAGAAAGCAAGTGTATCGGAAGCATTTCATTATCCGACGAAAGAAAAATAGTTAAAACAACTCAACATAAAGAAAATTGTCCCCAAAACTTTACTAAAAATGTTATAAGAAAGGAACTTGACCTTCTGCGTAAAAAAGTTACTACAGACTTAAGACCAATTCCGAAGCAATACAACGAAACAATTTGCCGCTTACAGGACAAAGGAGTTCATTTAATAGAGGAAGTGCCTCAATTTTGAGGCGCGAAAACGGCCCTATAAAATGCAAGAAATAAAGCACTTAAAGTAACAAAGAGCCCGTACCCGCTATTCACGAAAAATTTCTTCTAGCAGACTATACGGATGCCAATGATGAATTCAATAGGATTTTGGGGTTTTCATCAGAAGAAGCAAAAAAGTATATGGTGTTGCGGAAACACTTCTACGCAGATGATGGCACTTTCAAGAGTTGCTGCGAACCCTTCCTGCGACTATTTGTCATTTTTGGAGACAAGGCAATGATAGTAATCCTAATATATATAATACCGCTTATTTGTGCCTTGATGACCACCAAAAAAGAAAGAAGTTACAACATACTACTCCAACTAATAAAATCCCAAATTTCGCTTTGGAACCCTGAAAAGTTCACCCTCGATTTTGAAGTTTCGCCGAGAAACGCGATTGTAAAATTGTTCCCTAATATAGAGGTAAAAGGTTGTTTTTACCATTTCTCAGCCAGTTTAAGGCGGAAAGCAAAAGCGATTGGTGGCATGAAATCTCAAGTCAACAGACGACATGTAAGCCTTTGTACTGGCCTCGCTCTTTTGCCGGTTCAAGCTATTGATGATGGATGGTCGTACATTATAAACGAAAGCCCAAAAAACTAATTTGCTGAAATTTTCAATATATACATGTATAACCAGTGGCTAAGTCCTTCTACATTTAGAAACATATGGTGTTGTCAGAATGAGCGAAATCGTACCACAAATAAGTTGGAAGGCTGAAACTCTAGGCTAAACCGATTTGTAGGTCACTCTAAGCCTGCGTTGCCCTATCTTTTAAACGTGTTAAGAGATGACGCTAAATTTTATGGGATAAACAGATCTCAAAAAAATAGAAACTTCACTGCAATGCGAACACAACAACAGGTTCAAGAAAGACATGCCCGTATCAATAGAGCAATAACACAGCTACAAGAAAGCAAATCACGGTCGGGCACTGCCTTGAAAAAAATTGCCCATATCCTTATTAAATTAGCCTCATTTCATTGTCTTGTATTTTCAAAGATAACATTTGTGTTTTAATGTTTATTTAAGAGTCAGTCAGTGTGTCTCATTTTAAAATAGGTCTCTGATTATTAGTAGTTAAATGTATGGTACTAATGTATGTGTCCACCATGCTATCTTGAAAGTGAAAGTTGACTGTGTTTAATTTTGACTTTATGTGTAACGTAGTAAAAGGAAGACATTAAATGTTTTAAGAAAAGTTTTTTTATTATTCTTACCTAGTTTGCTTGTATAAGAAAAACATTCCTGATAGGTGATCGTTGTCCTAACGCTTATTTTAAATGAGTAGACTGATAACAGTGATAACTATTACATATATTTGACAGTAATATTTTAGGAAAGTTGCAGGTAACCAGTGGCCTGGGAGGAACTGTTTTTCTTTACAGACAACTATCGAAAATATCAGTTTACTACAAGGAAAATTTAACCCTTGCAGGAAACCAGTGGCCTGGGAGGAACTGTTTTTCTTTACAGACAACTATCGAAAATATCAGTTTACTACAAAGAAAATTTAGACCTTGCAGGTAACCAGTGGCCTGGGAGGAACTGTTTTTCTTTACAGACAACTATCGAAAATATCAGTTTACTACAAGGAAAATTTAATCCTTGCAGGTAACCAGTGGCCTGGGAGGCAAAAAAAATCTTCACAGATCACTGGTTACCTAATCCCGGTTACCTAGATGGAACAAGGGAAATCCACAAATGTTTTTCTGTTCTTTTGTTGATATTTTAGTTTAAGTCATTTGTCAGGCTTCTGACATAAATGTCGTAAATTTGACGTTCTTCCGTGTTTTCTTCTTTTCCACCAAATAGACAGTGCGTTATGAACTCTTTTCTCACCGGTTTTAAGTTTAGCTTCTCAACAAGATCCTTGCGTACATACGACCTCTGTGCACCACTATCTATGAGAGCACGCGCGCGAACCGACTTCTTGCCGTCGTTAGATGCAACTTGCACCACTATAGTTTGCAGTAGAGTGGTCGCGTTCAACTCGCAGTGTAAGTTATTTGACTTTTCGGGTTCTGGCTTATTCTTGCTGGTACTTTTTAATTGTTCATGTCAGGGCACATCAAAACAGGGTGACGTTTTTTACAAAGCAGGCACTCAGGGAAGCTCTTACACCGTTTTACAGTATGATTTGGCCTCAAACAGATTAAGCACGCTTTCATAGCTTTAATAAACTCTGTCCTCTGTTCGAGCGTCATCCTTGCTGCTTTATGGCACTCTGCAGTGCAATGCGTTTCTTTGTCGCACCAGATGCATACAGAAAATGCATTCTTGCGGTTGTCTGGTTTTGTTTCGGCGACAAAACAGAATGTAGGTACCTTAGAATCGGATGTGGAGTTATGAATTGCACCTTGATGAGCCAATTGTATCCTTTCTTCCGATTCTACTTCTAATCTAAGAAAATCTCCAAGTTTAGATAAATCGTTGTTGATTTTGCTATCAGTAGCTCGACACCGGTTCCACGCTCTAAGTACCTCATCTGGTAAGGCAGACTCTACCATTGGGAATAAAATCGACGCATATTTATCTTTTGTGACACTTAAAGTTTCAAGTGCTTGTAAATGCGTTTGTAGGCTGTCATAAAGCCCCGGTAGTTTCTTTGCATTTTTTGGTCGCTGACCTTTTTCTTGCATTAATGTTAATAGTCCTCTAACATAAGACTCTATCAAGACATCATCACGCGCAAATCTGGATTTGAGAGCATCTATGGCCTTCTTATAGTTCTTACCGCTGGGTGGGTAGCTCTCGACAAGCTGCCTGGTGCTAGAAAGAGGTTCCATTGATTGGAGCAAGTATTGGAACTTGTCAGAATCGTTAATGTCTGGATTTTCATTGATTTTGACAAACTAGCCCCAGAAAAGCAACCATCTCTTCACCTCTCCATTGAACTTAGAAATTTCTAGTTTAGGCATCTTCGACTTACGCTCTTGCGGATGTTTCATTGTGGACTTGGCTGACTTTAACGATCTAGCGTCATCGGAAGCTTTCTTGGCTTCGCTCAAGTTTTGGTACTTGGCCTTCAGCTCTGACCATCGAGCTTTATATAGTACAGCTCTGTCTTGGTCATTTTCATAAGCTGCTTCATTGAAGACGTCGGTCTCGCACCAAAGATCCCTCAAAGTAATTTCACAAGCAAACAGCTCTTCTGCGCAATCAGAGAGCCTACAGAATTTACCCTCTACATAAGTAATCGATTCCTGCTCGTCCTTGTGCTTTTAAAAAAGCTTCTTCAAGGGCATCAGCTGCTCGAGTAAAATCCTTGCGGAATTGGGTTCTTTTCCGTTTTAATGCCTCCATTATTTCTATTGCACGTCAGTGTTAATCCTGCTTACTTTGTATTTTTTTTAAACTATTTACACGGTCGCCATGTAAAGAAAAGACGAAACGGTATGTATTTTAAAAATTTCGTGTATTATCTTCTTCTTCTTTTTTATTAATGGCGGTCCACCGCGATGTACGAAGTGATTTCGCCAATGTCAAGTGAGTAGAGTAAAACAGTAAACAGAATAAATCAAAATCAAAAGCCGGACATTTTTCAATCGGCCATCTTTCCTCCCCGAAGGTTACCGGCGTGTATTATCTTATTTCCATTTCAATCAAGTCCACTGTTTTTTTCCTTCATAATAGTCGCTAAGCAACTTACAGATAATGCTAGGTTCTTTATAGACACCAAACATCGACATACTAACCGGTCTTCCGGTAACCTTCGGGGAGGGAAGATGGCCGATTGAAAGATGTCCGGCTTTTGATTTTGATTTATTCTGTTTACTGTTTTACTCTATTCACTTGACATTGGCGAAATCATTGTGTGGACCGCCATTAATTAAAAAAGAAGAAGAAGACATACTAACCAATAGACGCCGGGTCCCATACAAAATTCTCTTCGAAAAGTGTCCTAAGGCGACCTATACAAACTTCATAATTGTATAAAATCATTGTCAAAATAAAACATTCTAATTTAAATGGTATGTTGGTAACGCAATGCTTAATTTTGCTTGAAACAATTTATCATCTTATGTGGCTTTGACTAGATGCTCGTTTTTTACCTTATGAAGCTTCTACTAGCGAAATGCCAATGTCATCGCAAACAGAGTACCTACAAATGGAGTAGCTTTACACTTAATATTATTTCTGTTTTGACGTCTCAGGTGGGTATGGGTTTAATATAAGAAACAACTCAACGTTATTTTACAAGCTTTTATTTAACTTGCTCTGTGTTACGGACGAAACCTACGTCATAACCGAGTAGCGAGTTTCCCGTGATGGCCGCGAGAGGCGCTGTCAACTATTATAAAACGGGCAACGCACGCCGCCGCGCTCTCTTCTCCTTTCAATCTACTGTATAGATAATGTCAATGTTACCTAATATTAATTAAAATATATTGTTTAAAAACCGTTATAATAAAGCATTCATTATCGAGAAACCCAATAGTTAGACCCCTGCCTGCCTGAGTCATGAAGCTTAAACATTGGACCTTCGAATCGGATCGTCATCTACGGGCCTGCGCATCATCAGCAGCGTGATTCAGCGGAAGCGGGTCTGACCATTATCGTTCCAACCAACCCACCGGTGTCGTAATGTGTGCTAAAACCGTTTCTTTCTCAAAATTACAGTAGACAGAGCAACACGCGGTAACTAGGTGCAACGTGGTGCGCATGATTCACCCGCTGGACAATTCGAGTTACGTGAGTACCCCTAAATTTCATTAATCGTCAAAATGAGTGTTAGTTCCGATATTTCGCGTAGTAAATCGCCTCAACCAATTACCACGGATTCAAAATAGTGCATTAGTTCGTGAGTTAACGAAAAAAAGAGGTACAGTCAAAAGCAGGCTAACTTCCTTCACGAAGTACGTGAGTTCTTTCGAAGGAGCTCAATTAACTGAAAGGCAATTAATGGAGCTAAAAATACGAGTTAACAATAACGCGAGCCTATTGCAAGAATTTAATACCATTCAATGTGACTTAGAGGAATCTACCCCCGATAGTGAGTTTTTATCGCAACTTGAAGCTCGTGAATCCTTCGAGAATATTTATTTTAGTGCTATGACGGACGCAGAATATTTAATAAATCGCAATAACGTAAAAACTAGTGATGAATCTAAGTGCAGTGAATCTCATTCTTTGATAAAGTTGCCCACTATAACGCTACCCACCTTCGACGGGTCCTACGATAACTGGTTAGAGTTTAGAAACATTTATCTTTCCATGATCCATAATTCTAAACAGCTCGATAATATACAAAAGTTTCACTACTTGCGAGCTGCTCTGAAAGACAATGCAGCCGAAGTTATTAAGTCGTTTCAATTCACTCCAGATAATTACGTAACGGCATGGGACCTCCTTGAAAGTAGATTCAATAATAGCAAATTGTTGGTGCATCATGTAAAATCCTTGTTTAGCATGCATTCTATAAGTAAAGAATCCCCATCGCTAATTAGAAAATTAATAGACACAGTGCTTAAGAATTTGAGATCTTTGAAATCATTGGGTGAACCTACTGACACGTGGGACACGCTAATGATCTATATTACCGTATCCAAATTAGATTCAGTAACAGAAAAAGAATGGGAACAATTTAAAATGACTGTCAGCAATACAAAAGAAAGGTTTAGTTTAAATGATCTTATTCAGTTCCTTAGAGACAAAGCTGACATGCTAGAAATGGTCAAAGCTAACGGCAACCATTATTCTAGTACTAATACGAAGGTCAACCAAGAGTATTTTAAAAGGCCTCAAAACAAAGTGCACAGTTTCGTATCAACTCAAGGTAATAATAAATTTACTAAACGTACCCCCCGCGTGTGCAATATGTGCAACGCAAATCATTCGCTTTATACCTGCAATAAGTTTTTAGAATTATCACCGAAGGACAAATTAGTCTTTGTAGATAGCAAGAAACTTTGTAGGAACTGTTTGCGTTTCGGCCACGCATCCAGTGTGTGTTATTTTGGCCCATGTAGACAATGTAGTAAGAAGCATAATACCTTGCTACATGGCGAGTGCGGTAGGGACAGCGCATTATTGCCCGGTGCAGCCCTAGAGCCCCGGACATCATCTGATTCCACTATCGACACCACGGCCAGCATTCATGTAATTAATCAACCGCAGGTTCACGGCGCCGCGAGTACTAGCTTTGTGACGACTAACGTTTTACAGCCTATTCTACTTTCAACCGCATTAGTAGAAATATTAGATAGGGACAATCAGTATCATAAAGCAAAGGCTCTGTTAGACAACGGCAGCCAACATTGTATCATTACAAATTCTTTTTGTAAAAAATTAAACGCCTTACCAATACAGTCCACATACCGAATTGCAAGAGTTGGCAACTCAGTCGCGCAGTCAACTCATTCATGTAAAATTAAACTTAAATCAGTCAACGGAGACTATACCGCTAACCTAACTTGTATGGTCTTACCGCGGATAACGAGTACCTTACCGGCTATAGGTATCAACGCGAATCTGATAGACATTCCTAAGAATATTAAACTCGCGGACCCGACATTCTGTACACCATCCGAAATAGACTTGTTGATTGGGGCAGACTGTTTTTGGGATTTACTCTTAGAAGGTTAGGTTACCTACCGGACCTTATTTGCAAAACACTCAGTTAGGTTGGATAGTCTCAGGTCGCATTCATACTCTTAATAAGCATAGTGACTTGCGCATTAATCAAGTACAATGTAATTTAGTTCAAACTTTGTCATTAGAACAACAATTTAAAAGGTTTTGGGAACTGGAAGAAGTCGCGCACAAGGAACAATGCTACTCGTCCGAAGAGCGCGCTTGTGAGACCTTATTTACCGAGACAACTAAACGTGACGTCGACGGTCGCTTCTCAGTTCGCATGCCGCTTAGGTAATCAGCTGATGTCTTGGGCGATAGTTACAATACCGCGCTAAACATGTATATGTCGCTCGAGCGCAGGTTAGAACGCAACCCGCAATACAAACAAATGTATAACGCGTTCATGCAAGAATACTTAGACCTAGGACACATGACGCGCGTCGAAAATTATACTTTGCCTTATTTCTTTTTACCGCATCATGGAGTATTTCGCGAGCACAGTCTCACTACTAAGCTACGTGTAGTTTTTAACGCAAGCCAGTCAACCTCAAATACCAAATCGCTTAATGACATACAGATGCCCGGGCCTGCTCTGCAAAACGATTTATTTGCTATTTTGTTGCGTTTACGAAAATTTAAATACGTAGCATGCGCCGATATAGAGAAAATGTTTCGTCAAATCCTTATTCAAGAGGATCAAAGGAATTTGCAATTAATCTTGTGGCGTAAAGGTCCATCCGACCCACTATCTGTGTATCAGCTTAACACTGTTACCTACGGGACGGCGTCGGCGCCTTTTCTTAGTATTCGATGTGTGAGACAGTTAGGGTTAGAATGTGAGGATAAAGAAGTCTCAGATACTATATTAAATAATTTCTATGTCGATGACCTAGTTACTGGGCACGACGACAAATCGAAATTAGCTTACATCTGCAATAAAGTAGCCGATGTATGTATGTCTGGCTGTCTACCATTACGTAAATGGATATTCAATGCGCCCGACGTTGCTCCCGGTGTAGCGCAAGTCGATACTAGTTCAAAGTATTTGTCACTCGGCGAGAACTGTTCCAGTAAAACACTGGGCCTCGGCTGGTACAACAACTCGGACGAACTTCACTTTACGACTGCGATCAGTCAAGGTGCATCTAGCATCACTAAACGCTTGATTTTATCGATAGTATCGCAAATATACGACCCGTTGGGCCTATTGAGCCCAGTCGTAATAATAGCAAAGATAATGTTGCAAAAACTATGGCTAAGCAAAGTAGGTTGGGATGAATCTGTACCTAGCGACGTAGTGCTGTGTTGGGAGAAATTTATTAAATCACTATCTAATTTACATAACATACGCATTCCTAGGCACGCCATAGGTAGCAACTATAAACAAATTGAATTACACATTTTTACAGACGCGAGCTTAGATGCGTATGGCGCTTGCGCCTATATTCGTACTGTTGATTACGATGATTACGTAACGACTCATCTGTTGTGCTCAAAGACCCGCGTTGCACCGCTAAAACCAGTTAGCATTCCCCGACTCGAACTGCTTGGTGTTTTTATCGGTGCGAGATTATTAAATAAAATACGGGAATCGTTACAAATTAATTTCGACAACATAGTGATTTGGACAGATTCTACTATTGTGCTCGGGTGGTTAAAAACGTCTCCGCAGTTATTAAAAACATTCGTTCAGAACCGTGTTGTGGAAATTAACGAATTGGCCGGACATGCAATGTTTTTACACGTGAGTACCAAGAGTAACCCAGCTGATATATTATCGCGCGGTTTAAGTCTTGACGAGCTGACTAACCATGATGTTTGGTGGAAGGGACCGTTGTTTTTACGCAAGTGTGAGTTAAACTTAAACTTATCTTCGAATTTTAAAATAGACGAATCAGATTTGCCAGAGATAAAATCAAAGGTTCCCATAACTACTACACATCTTGTTATGCAGGCAGATAATACCGCGTCGTGTCTAATTAACTTTAAAGGATTCTCGTCGTTCAAAAGGATGCAACGCGCTTTCGCGTACGTATTACGCTTCATATACAATGCGCGGAGATGTAAAAAAGATCGATGTACCGACGACGCTTTGTCAGTTAACGAATTAAACGCATCATTAAACTTATTAGTTAACTTTGTGCAAAAACAATCTTTTCCTCATGAATATGACGCTTTAATAAATAATAAACCCGTACAACCATCGCGAAATTTATCGACATTAACCATATTTATTGACAAAAATAATATTATTCGCGTCGGTGGTAGGTTAGTGAACTCGCTTGAGTTCAGTTATAATAAAAAGCACCCTATGTTGTTATGCAGCAAGCATCATTTTGCACAGCTCCTTTTCCGTTTCGAACATAAACAACTGTTACATGTAGGGCCTCAGACGCTCTTATCTCACATTAGGGAGTCGTGGTGGCCATTAGGTGGTAGAAACTTAGCAAGAAAAACCGTCCAAGGTTGCATAACTTGTACTCGCATGAAAGGTCAGACATTGCAACCTATCATGGGCAACCTACCTAGTGAGCGCCTACAGCCGGGCTTCCCATTTTTGAGGTGCGGGGTCGACTATGCCGGACCCATGTACATTTTAAACCGGAAGGGGAGGGGGGCAAAATTAGAAAAGGCTTATTTGTGTTTGTTCGTATGTTTTGCTACAAGAGCAGTGCACTTAGAGCTCGTCACTAACTTATCAACTGAATGTTACGTCCTAGCATTAAAAAGATTTATTTCTCGTAGAGGTAAACCTTTGCAAATATTTTCAGATAATGGCGGATCCTTTGTTAAAGCTGCGAGAGAACTGTCGGACTTCTTACAAGGCAGTTCAAAGTCTGTAATTGATTATGCCTCAGATAATCAAATTGAATTTAAATTCATTCCTCCATATGCACCTCATTTTGGCGGTTTGTGGGAGGCCGGGGTAAAGTCCAGTAAACATTACATAAAGCGTGTAGTCGGGAACGCTAACCTCACTTATGAGGAGTTCAGTACGGTTTTGGCACAGATCGAAGCCGTCCTGAACTCCCGCCCCATGTGTCCTCTGTCATCAGACCCCTCAGACCTAGCTCCGCTGACGCCAGCGCACTTCCTGCTGGGCCGGCCGGCGACCGCGCCCGCCACCGGCTGCTGCCTGACCGCACCGGCGTGCGCTCTGTCCCGGTACCAGCGCGTTGAGCAGATGCGCCAGCACTTTTGGAGACGCTGGTCAACCGAATACGTCTCTGAGCTCCAGAGGCGCACAAAATGGAAGCAAGAAAAAGATGACATCATACCAAACACAATGGTACTCATCAAAGATGACAACATGCCCCCACTCAAATGGCAACTGGGCAGAATCTTGACCACCTTCCCCGGTCGAGATAATACGTCGCGAGTCGCTAAAATTCGTACAGCGACCGGCATCATTCAGAGGGCATTCTCTAAAATTTGCCCTCTGCCTATCTCCATATCGGGCGCTGCAGCGGCGGGCACTCAAGACTGATGGCTGAGCTACTTCATTCAAGACTGATGGCTGAGCTACTTCACTCAAGACTGGTGGCTGAGCTACGCTGACTTACTCACTCCTATTGAGAGCAGAAGCTCTCAAGGCGGCCCAGATATGTTACGGACGAAACCTACGTCATAACCGAGTAGCGAGTTTCCCGTGATGGCCGCGAGAGGCGCTGTCAACTATTATAAAACGGGCAACGCACGCCGCCGCGCTCTCTTCTCCTTTCAATCTACTGTATAGATAATGTCAATGTTACCTAATATTAATTAAAATATATTGTTTAAAAACCGTTATAATAAAGCATTCATTATCGAGAAACCCAATAGTTAGACCCCTGCCTGCCTGAGTCATGAAGCTTGAACACTCTGTATGTATGTATGCATTTACGAGTACGAGTATGTAAGGGTCAAATATTTCAAGTTAAATTTGACCCACAACCCGGTTTCCAATAAAGCTGAAAATTTGCATACGCCTTTATTTCTGATGACAATACAATAATGTGGTCTGATGATAGAGACTCAGGGTGGCCATAGGACTCCTACTCCTAGTGGTAAAATCTGTTTTTAATCATTTATGATATTAGTGACATACTTAGCTGCAGTTCCACGTCATAAAAATAATGATAAATAGCATATTATATTATTGGCAAGGTAAATAACCTGCAATTTAGGGACAGCTAAAACACGCAATCGACGTCTTTGCGAATTTCCTACGACATTTTTGTCGAAATGGATCGAACATAACAATAACATACTACGGAACTTTTTCCTGGTCTAAAAAAATCCTCCTACCGTTCACTCGCGACGATTGAATTCCAAATTGCACATTAAAATAGATCACCGGGAAATCTACAAAGGAATATTTTTACGACTGCAAAAAATATAAAGTATTATTACTACTCCATAGATGCACTGTTCTGCAACAACCAAAATTATTGACAATTGTTGGTCGGAAACTTAAATAAATTATTTTATCAGAAATACTTGGTTATTTATTAATTAATATTACGAATCGACGTTTCCTTATTAAAAGTATGATATTCCGTCTGTAGGGGAAGGTGAGGTAATACGATCCCTGTACGCTTAGCACAAGTTGTATTTTCTCGCTTGTCGCTCAGTGCGTCTCTATCGTCACAGACTAGATAGAAAGGGAGATTCGAGCGACAAACAAGTCGCGGACCACTTGTGTTAGGCCTCCTGGAGGTCAAATGATCCCCCGCCGTAAATCAGAGACAACTAGTGCCATCTATCCAAATGCGCATGAAACATGCTTCCCGCATCCCTGCCAGTTGCCTCTCCAAGTGTCATGCATGGCAGTGCGAGCGCTTGGCGTGATTTTATTAAAAAATAATCAAAAAGTGTGGCTCTGATCTAAGGTAAGTCTGGTTTTGAACTTTCATTACTTTTTACATGTTCGTGTTTATTGAAATTTTGTTTTATTTGCGGGTATTAATAGCAGTTAGCTAATATTTAAGCAATGTTCGATCACCGCACGCAGTATTTGAAGGTTATGTTTTGATCAATATATTGGAATTTGGTGTTTGGGGCGAAATGATCCCTTTCTGTGTGTTTAAAATGATCCCTGGAATCATTTTACCACATTAGTTTTTGTTGTTTTTACAGATCATGCCGAGAATTTATATACGCAAAACTAATCGCCAAAATTGGCCTGAAGAACAAATGCAAAAGGCATTAGATGCCGTCAGAGATGGTATTCCTTACAAAACAGCAAGTAGAGAGTTTAAGGTCCCTGTAATGGCATTAAAAAGAAGAGCCAAAGGTAAAAATAAAATAGCTGTAGGCTCCGATAAAAAGTTAGGTAGCAAGCAAACAGTGTTTAACCCAGAACAAGAACAGGAACTTGTAGATTACATTAAGGACATGGAGTCTAGAATGTACGGGCTGACCACACAGGATGTTTTAACCTTAGCTTTTCAACTGGCAGAAAGAAATAATTTACCGCATCCATTTTCTGAAGCAAAAGGAAAAGCTGGACTTGAATGGCTTCGTGGATTTAGACGTAGATAAAATAGACAATACATATGATTAAAATAAACAGCTGAGTGTTTTATTTCACTGAAATTTAACTTATGGTAATAAAAATCTAATTCCAGTGCCAATTAAACTCAATAAAAAATTGATTTTTTTGTCCTGTATTATGATTAAAATACGTAAAATTAAGAATTTTTAAGACATAATGCTCATAATGACTTACCAAAAAAAAAAAAAAAAATTTTATAGGTTACAGCTAATTGAAAAAAAAACTAAATTTGAGCATCGGAAAGATCAGTATGGTTGGCAATTTACGAAAACTAAACTTATCGAGGACTATGAACGGGAGAGCTGGCCTAGCTGACTTATTTAATTGATTTTTGTCTCGGGTCGTAGAGAGCCAGAAATCTTTTTACTGCAGTACATCTCGGTTAAAAACATTACGGAACTTATTGTTTTCCGCGTAAATAGAAAATAATCTGGCTATCGACACACGCGAGCTAGCCACATAGAACTACCCGTGGGAGAAGCAGGGGGTGCCCAGGTGGATACCGGCTACTTTTAGAGTTTGCCCCTGACTTTTATTTATTGTAATGGATAAAGCCACCTTTAGCAAAAATTGAAAGCACATAGATCTGTCACTGTTTTTTTATAATATGTGACGGACTAAGGTCACTGTCTACCTTAATTTGTCCAAGATTTAATAAACCGTTTTTATTTTTTATTATACGATGCAACCAAAAATGGACAAAACCATAGCGTGTTTCAGAATCTAGGTCGAATCTATCACTGCATAGTAGACATGTGCGCCGACGGTCAAAAGACCGGCGGCGGCGTCTGGTTAAAAAAAAATCGGCGGCGGCGGCGTCATCGGCGTGAAATCGGCGTGAGGTATAAAGTTTAAAAAAAAGGGCAGGAATAAGGGAAATATACGAGGGGTGATTGGAAAATTCGCGGCCTAAGTATGAAATCAAATCAAAAGGTTTTTTTTATATTACGTAGTCCCCGTCGAGGTCGAGGTTGTTCCATCTGGATTCCAAAGCCAATACACCACTTTTAAAGAAACTTTCGTCTAGGTCTTCAAAATAGGTGTCCACTTCAGCTTGGACCTCGTCGTTGGCCGAAAATTTCTTACCATGTGTTTTTTTAAGTTTGGAAATAGGTTGCGAATTTCTGCAAACCCTCAGTTGTGAATTTCTGCCATCGATTCAATTGACGTGTGCACACGTGCGTTGTCCTGGTGAAAGAGAACTTTTTTGTCAACAATCCAGGTCTTTTTACTTTCAGTTCCTCTCGTAATCGCCGTAAAAGTTCGCAATAATAGTCGAGTTTATAGTGGTACCTTTCTGGAGATAGTCAACCATGATTACTCCCTTTGCGTCGCAGAAGACTGATGCCATGACTTTATTCGCCGACAAAATGGCCTTTGCCTTTTTGGGAGGCGGAGATCCAGCACGAACCCACTGCTTCGATTGCTGTTTAGTCTCGGGCGTGTAGTGGTGAACCCATGTCTCATCCATAGTAACATATCTGTCCAAAAAGTCTTAAGGGTCAGCTTCATACAGGTCTAGACAGTGGCGTGAAATTGTTAGTCGAGTGATTTTTTGTTCCACTGAAAGGAGCTTTGGACACCTTCGAAAAACCTAATTCGTTGACTATAAATGTTTTGGGTGCTAGCTGACATCGTGGGCATCTCCTATGAAGGATCATAGGAGATGTCCACGATGTCAGTTATTTCTCTTACTTTTCGTCGGTCTTTCATTATCATGTCGCATATAATTGCCACATTATGTGGATTGGTCGCAGTGGTTGGCCTTCCGGGACGAGGGTCATCTGCGATACTAACTCGTCCCCGTTTAAATTCAGCTGCCCACTTTTTTACCATCGTATATGATGGACAGGATTGCCCCAATGTACACTGCATATCTTCATAAATTTGTTTTGGAGTCAATCCTTTTTTATGAAGATATTTAATTACGGCACGCTGCTCCAAATCGTCCATTATGAAAAATCTGTTTACACGTATTTTTAAATCAGACGTAAAATTTATATCAAATATTGTCTTCCTATTAAAATTTCGCGGGATGAAACTGAGTAATGATAGTTCAAAATAGCGGCAGTTTTTTTTTTGTAATGGTCGGGCCGCGAACTTTCTATCAGCACTCGTAAGATAAGTTTAAAAAATGCATTGCCGGTAGCCATCGATAGTTCGCATAGGTAGCATTATCTTACTAATCGCTCATCCACGGTTAAAAAAAAAATTGAATTGATAACAATAATTTAAAATCACGTTAGAAAATACTTCATCGTTATAATAAAAACTTCATATGGGGAATAAAAAATCTGTTGAGGAAGATTGGAGAATATTTCACGCCGATTTTACGCCGACGGTTGAACCGGCGGCGGCGGCGTGAGGCAAATCATCGGCGGCGGCGGCGCGGCGGCGCGGCGCACATGTCTACTGCATAGTGAATTGAAACCTAAGTATGCGTTTTAAGACTGAGCAGCGCCATCTATTTGAAACGTAAAAGAGCAGAAATGTATTACAATTCCTTGTTCATCCCACGGGAAGACTAAAAAGTTTCGGTATAAAAAAATTAGGCTATTCCTTCCCGTTCCTTCCCTCCCCTCTCACCCTCCCCCCTTCTCTTCCCTTGTTCCTTTGGTTCCCTTGTTTTAAATTTTGGAGGGGCGTGCCATGTTACGTATACCAGAGGGCTTATCTCCTTATTTTCGCGATGTCGATACCTTAACGTTACTTACCCTGGGTTCCTATATAAAAAGCGTATCTTTAAAATGTGACGCCTCGTTAAAATTTGACATTCGCTACATACATAATGTGTCAAATTTTAACGAGACGTCACATTTTAACGAGACGTTTTCAATAAAGGAACGCAGGGTTACTCGATAGAAGGTAAAAGTTCGTGCTCAGGGAACCCTTACCATGAGTTGTCAGTGACCGTACTTGCTAGCGAATCAAATGCTCTGTCCGCCTAAATCTATTACATATCTGTGAGGGACAGAGCATTCGACCGCTAACGAGTTCTGTCACCGTTAACTCATGGTTTTTCCTAAAACAATATTCTACCGGAAGCTGCGTGAACCGTGTTACCGACTGCATATTCTGAAAGGAGGATCCAGTTATTGTATGTCGTACTACATAGGTGTCAATAGCTGGGAGATAATATTCTCTCTAATTTTCATTTTAACTGCGAACCTACACACTTTTAGTATATGAATTACATCCATCGGGTAACAAACCGCGACTAAGTGCGACCGATTGTTTCCGCTCTAAACTTTGATGCAATAAAGATTATAGACACGCCACTATAGAAGGTTAGAATAATAATAATAAATCTTTGATTCCAGTTAGACTCGGAAGACAACAAATACTGAATATGACAGTTAATAAACAATAAAAAATCCTATTCCATATGCATAGTAAAGCAAAAGAAGTATCTGGATTTGGAGCCACCACGTCGCTTAGTAATTACTACTTATGGGTCAATGTAGTCAAAAAAATCATATCATTGTTGTTTAAACTTGCTTCAAATGCGACTACAGTCGGTTAAAAGTCGTCTATCGCTATCCCTTTGGGAACTGACCAAATCTTCTGGGAAAAAAATACCCTACTCCCGGGCTTAAGTATCTCAGTAGTTTTACTCAATTTGGCGTATGAAAAAGTTAAGTCGTTAAACTACGGAAAAGGAACAAAACAAACCCACAAACACATATTAACATATTTTTTTGTATACCTAATATCTTCAAGGAAGGGTGGAAATAGGTTTATCTTATTGTTAAGCAACTGTCAAATTTCGTCTTTTTTGTCAGCGTTAGTAGATTGTACAACAAGGGCATAAAAAAATAATTCGAGGATAAAATGGGCTTTAAGACCGAGTTATACACTCTGCTTTTCACTTCGATTACGAGGAAATAAAACGGTATTAATGTAAAAAACATTTTCTTGGATTTCGGCGGCAATGTCTGTTCATTAAGTTCTTTTGCATTTTAAACCATAAGTGTGTTAGGTGTAAAAATAAATTCCTCTTCACTTCACAACATTTTAACAAAATTCCGCAACACAACAAGTTTTAATTACAGAACTGTTATTACCATGACCGCGCTCATTACATAACAGCGGTTAGGCACAGTATAATAATAACTGAAGCAGTAGCTCAACTCCGCCCTTTATCAGAAATAAATACCTAAGCTTAACCTTTTCAACGCTATTGACGGATATTTCCGTCATGGTTGACAGCGCAAAATAGACCTGAGTATCTATTGGGCAAAGCTGACATTCGCTCTTAAAAAGGTTAATCGGAGCGTCAGGGTTGTCAATCATAATATTTCATACTTTATGTGTGTGTGTGTGTGTGTGTGTGTGTGTTTGCAAGTGAATTGATGTGAATTTTGAAAATCGTAGTTCTTGAACGGATTGCCTTCAAAATAGATATCTGGGATTTCTCGTTATTTCTGAATACGAATGTGTAGTCATAATTAAGAAAAATGGCGGCAATTTTGAACTTTGTAATTCTTGAACGGATTGCATTCAAAATCGATATCTGGGATTCCTCATGACTTCTGAATATGAATCTGTTGTTAAAGTTAAGAAAATTGGCCGCCATTTTAAACTTTGTAGTTTATTAACGGATTGCGTTCAAAATCGATATCGGCAGCTACTAGATCCCTTGCTGCTACGCAAAAATCCTCTTAGGAGACCTTTACTAACTCTTCAAGTGATGACAATCGACATTCACAGATTTTTGATAAAATGTACAATTAGCGAGAAAATCGTCAGATTTGAGTAATTCTTTTTTAATGCCAATCGGTTTCTTGGTAGAAAACCAAGGATTAAAATACTTTTTGACACCGACTAAGGTTAGTGTACTAGAACACCCACAAATCAAAGAAAGAAATATCCAAACAGTTTATGGGTTATTTTTTTCTCAATTCTGATAACAGATTCGTATTCAGATATCATGAGGATTCCCAGATATCGATTTCAAACGCAATCCGTTCAAGAACTACGAAGTTCAAAATGTCAGCCATTTTTTTTTATTCTGAATAGAGATTCGTATAAGGGTGCGGTGCGACGCTAGTCAAAAGAAGTCACGTACTAGTAGCTCAGTACAAAATAAATCCAATTTGGCATTAAAAGAGTTCAGAAGTTTATAATAAGTTAATATAAGGGATTGTTATAGTCGAGGATTATTTGTGGCTAAAAAGATCAGTGTAAATACGTTTAAATTAGTGATAATAATCATTTCTATTTTATAAAGTGCGGTCGTGTGTGATTTAATTTTGTAAGTACACCCACACAACAACGTTAAAGTGCTGTTTAACAGTGCTCAGTACCCGCCACCAAACTACGCGTCATTGGGATACAGCTGATTGACATTGCAAATTTCGCGCTGTAACTTAGCTCTCACTGTAGCACAGGGTGCGAACATAAAGGCCGTCGATCCGGACATACGTGGTTCAAATCCAACTCCAGGACCGCCATCTTTTTGTATGTTTAGGTGTCGCTCAGGGCACTAACGTGACACGACTAAATCTCGACTGTCAACAGTTCAAACCCAGACTAAAACATTTATATTTTGATTTTTATTTTATTTTATTGGAACTTGTTTTATGTAAGGAATTTGTTGGGAAGGATTAGAATATCATAAATTCTTAACAAGTAAAGACCTTTAACGCAGCTATTCATTGAATAGAGTAGTTCACCATCTTGCTTTGAACATCTGTAAAGGAATGGCACCTGCATCCCAGGAAAAATCATGTGCGGGGTGTTTGCAAACTATAGCAACCAAGGAGTATTTGAAATGCCGACTGTGTTCAAAATTCTACGACGAATTCTACTTTGTGCCAACGTATCAAGTGCACAATTTCTCAACACAATGTCTACAGAAAACCGAAACAACTGGCTTTGTGAAGAATGCAAAAATAGTCAGCCGAAGAATGATAATAGTAATACACCGGTTCGTGGGACGAGGCAGCCAAACTCTGCGGGCAGCAGCCTTAAAGACGAGGAGGCAACTTCGATTCACGACAATGTCACCATTCGGAAAACTAACAAACCTAAAAATAATAAAAGTTCTTCTAGTCTGATTCCATCGTCGGAGGAGTCAGCGGCTGAAAAGCTGACGGAAGAACTTAGATTGTTTCGGGATGAGCTGCGTGATGTCAGGTCGGAATTTAAAGAACTCAGAAACGCGTTAACGAGCCTTACGGCCGCTATGAGTCTTTGCAACCAGCGTGTTGATGCCCTTTCAACGAGAGTAGAAACTCTCGAGCGGGAACAGAACCTTACGTCTAACTTAAACGTTTCTCACCTAGAAAAGGTAATTGAAGATCTTAGGGTCGAAGTAAATGATCGTGAGCAAGAAACACTAGCAAACGACATTGAGATTTCTTGCATCCCTGAAGAGCGGGAGGAAAGATTGACCCACCTGGTGCTTTCCATAGCGAACAAAGTTGGAGTTACGTTGGAAGAACGCGACATCGTCAGCGTGGAACGTGCCGGGCCGGTCCGGTCATTTGAGGAAGGCGCCTCTGCTCCGCGCCCGCGGCCTATCGTCGTGCGCCTCGCCCGCCGCTCTTTGCGGGATCGTCTTTTAAAGGAAGCAAGAGTGCGACGCGGCCTCACTACTGCTGACATGGGTCTAACGGTATCTTCGAAGCCCTTTTACGTTAACGAGAGGTTAACACGGCTCAACAGACAACTATTTTATCGATCGCGAGAAGCATCAGTTAAAGCTAGATGGAGATATGTGTGGACCCGTGATGGAAAGATTTACGCTCGTCGGGGACCAGGAGAATCTGGGCATCGACTGCGCACAGACGCCGATTTAGATAAAATTTTTGGTCGTTGTTAATGTTTGCCCTTAATGTAAAACATATGTGTGATGTATTAGATTATAATTTTAGCATAATTTTGACTAGTGTAAATGTTAATATGGGCAAAATTTGGAGAAGGTCAACAATCTTCATATTGTGTGGTTGAAAGTTGAACATTTCTTTATCTGTTGCATTCTTATTGCCTGTGCATGTAAGTATTTCTATGAGTATTGCCATTCTCCTCGCAAGTTTCTGGAATCGCCTGATACTGTCTCATTTGTATGTTTACCTTGTGGTTTTAGTTATTGTCCCAATATTAAGTTGTACCATTGTTTATGGCCGCTACATGGCCTTGAATTGTTTGTTATCATATCAGTAATACATCAAGATGGTTAAGACAAGAAATCTTAAAGTTGGGTTTTTTAATGCAGGATCACTTAGTACAAAGCATAATGAGTTTATCGTGGCAATAGAAGAGTTTTTACCGGATATACTTGCTATTAATGAGACTTGGTTACAGCGAGGCGAAGAAGCTAAGGCTCCTTATCTTGATAACTACAAGTTCTTGCATGTTCCACGAATACTTGGCACCCGGCAAGCCGGTGGAGGGGTAGCTTTCTACGTTAGTCGCGCAATAAAGTTTCAAAATTGCCCTTTTTTACCAATTCCCGATATAGAGCAGATGTGGATCAAAGTTACTGTAAATTCTGTTAAGATTATTATTGGAACGGCTTACAGACCTCCATGGCAAAGTCTGGAGGTATTTCTGGATGGCTTAACTGATACGTTAACCTCTTTCTCACATTGTGATCAGATTGTGCTAACAGGTGATTTTAATGTCAATTTACTTGAAAGTAGGGATCCCAAAACAAGACAACTCTACTTATTTTTTAATTCAGTTAACTTAAAAAACTATGTTACTACTGCTACTCATTTTACTGCCCACAGCGAAACCCTCATAGACTTGATTTGCTCCAGTGGTGACCTCACAAACATCTCTACAAACTATATTGCCGACCTAAATAGTCACGCTCTTGTCCTAGCTACTGTCAAGGTTAAAAAGCCTAAGTGCCGCCCTATATCGATGTTGACCAGGTCATTAAAGGGAATTAATTTTGCAGATTTTTCACATAGCTTAATGCAGTTGGGTTGGGATTTAATATATGATTTAAAGACAGTTGGCGAAAAGGTTCAACATTTTAACAATCTCTTATTACACATATTTAATAAGTATGCTCCGATCCGTAAAACTACCACTAAGCCTAAGTCTAAGCCATGGCTCACTCCTAACTTGCGACTTATGAGGAGTTTGCGTAATGCAGCACAGGATAAATATCGTAACACTAAACAAGATACTCACAAGAGCGAGTATAAAGTTTTAAAGAGCTTGGTCATCTCGTGCATGATCCAGGAACAAAAGGCTTATTTTGATAAGAGCATCAACTCTAATATTAAAAATCCGAAGACTCTGTGGAAGCAGTTAAAGCAAAATGTTTTGATCGATATTAAGCAAACAAATGATTTGCCAGTTCATCTGAAAGATCCTGATGAGCTTAACGTTCACTTTTTAAATGTACCGGGTGAGGAAAACGCAGCTTCGACAGCATCAAATTATTTTGAGAAAAACAGTTATGGTCTTTCTAGATCTAAGCTAGTTCCTGTGGATGAACAAACCATCTCGAAAATCATTTTAAATTTACGGTCCAATGCGCAAGGCTGCGATGGAATCTCGGCTGATATGATTCTTTTAACCCTTCCTTTTACATTAGATTTTATAGTCGAGTTAATCAATTCATCAATTTTAACTTCCACCTTCCCTCATTTATGGAAAACAGCGATCGTTAGTCCGATCCCAAAGATTAGTAACCCTCAAGAACTAAAAGACCTGAGGCCTATTAGTATATTGCCTTATTTGTCAAAAATCCTCGAAAGAGTCGTTTATAATCAACTAGTCAAGTATCTAGAAGATAATAATATACTTCCTAATATGCAATCCGGTTTCAGAAAGGGCCGTAGTACTAATACCGCTTTGCATGACGTCTTTGACGAAATCTTGTCTGCCCAGGATGCTGGTATGATTACTGCATTAACACTTCTGGACTTTTCTAGGGCGTTTGATACTTTAAATGTATCTCTCTTGCTGTCCAAGTTGAGATATTACGGTTTTACTGACTCATCCTTGCAGTGGTTTCGAAGTTAAAGTTGTAAAGATGGATGGCTCATGTGCACACCCCGTTATCAGTGGTGAAAAAACATTGAAAATGCTAGGGCTGACACTACACATTAACATTACATTCATATTTTTACCGGTAGGTATAATTTGATATACCTATTTGAGGAAATCAATATAACTACTTTTATTTATTCATAGGTATTATATATACTGTGAAGAAATTTCACTTCAAAAAGGTTTAATTTGGTTGTTGAACACTTTAATAATACTTAGCTGTCAAATTGACATTTAATTTTGTCAAAATATGTTTGATGTCATATTTCGTTTTATGTTCAGTAAAAATATGAATTTCATGGATAATCGTGCTGAATTTATTCAGTTTAAAATGGAGCTAATGGCAAAACTGGAAATAAACCGAATCCGACGCGGAAAAAATGGTTCGCAATTTTAGTAAAACTGTTCTGTGTATTTTCTTCCAATATCTATTGATTATTTTTTCCTAAATAAATTTCATTTTTTTATCCTACAGATATGATAAAATTATGCAAATGCATTATAAATTTTAAGGAAAGATGCCTAAGATTCCTGTTAAAACATGTTAATACGTATAAATATGACGATTGCTGGGATAATGTTTGCGGAGTATTCAGAAAATTTATGACGAGTGAAAATGAATGGCTAAAAGATGGATTTTGCACATGCAATAACCCAACATCAGAGTTACGGAACATGTTAATGAAAGTACCATCTCATCAAATGGAACCTTTTTGTGTGAAGTGGTCAATGTAATTGAAAGGTATTAACTGTATTTATAGTCGGACGGTTTAGGTATTTAAATAAAGGTAAACAAAAGGTAAACCAAAAGGTAAGGTAAGGTAAACCAAACAATTTAGAAAAACTTTTAATAATATATTCAGAAAAGTAAATGGAAGTATATAACTTACAGGTCTGTTCTTTTATTTACAAGGTTACCATCCACATATCAGATGATTAACGATATTAACAAAATGCTTCTATAATTCAGCCACAGATGTAACAAAATATAATAATAAACCAAAGTAATGTGTTTCATTTAAAAAAAAAATAGCGACATTTATACCGGTATGTCAAATGTACTAGACTTAAATGAATATAGTGTGACAACCCTATGATTCGATTTCAATGAATTTTCACCGCTGATAACGGGGTGTGCTCATGTGTGTTCTCAGATTTGAGACCAGTGAATAGGGGTGTGCCTCAGGGGTCTATATTGGGACCTTTGTTATTTATTATTTATTCTTCTGATATTTGCTGTTGGATTAAGCACTGTAAATACCATTTATATGCAGATGACTTACAGGTGTACATATCCTTTAGACACACAGAGACTGACAACGCAATTAGGCTTTTAAATGAAGATTTACAACACATTGCTGGATGGTCATCTGAGAATTGCCTCGTTTTAAATCCCTCTAAATCAAAATGTATGCTATTAGGATCTCGTCATCAAACGCAAAAAGTTAAATCTTTGAATCCTACAATCGCTGTGTTGGGTAATCAGGTGGAAGAGTTGCAAGAGGCGCGAAATCTCGGTGTCCTTATGAACTCAAGCCTCCGTTTTCAAAATCACGTCGCTGAATTGGTGCGCAACTGTTTCTATAGGTTTAGTATTTTATACAGAGTTCGGCATTATTTGGATGTTGATCTACGTATTCGCCTTTGTGAAGCGCTGATACTTTCTAAGTTGAACTACTGCTTAACTTCGTTTGGTTCTTGCCTCTTTGCTAAAACCTATAAACTTTTGCAGCGTGTCCAAAATGCTTGTGTTAGGTACTGTTTTCCCGTTCCTCCTCGCTCTCATATAACTCCTTTTCTTAATAAAGCACTTTAAACATGGCACGCAGGAAAGAGTTGTTATTTGCAAGCTTACTGTTTGAGGTTGTGAAGACTGGTAAACCTATTTACTTGCATGACAAACTAAATTGGTCATCCAAAACAGCCTGGCACCGATCGGCAAGATCTTGCGTCTTGATTCCATACAGACACAAGACCGCTGCTTTCAGAGGAAGTTTTAGGTATTTGGCCTCGAGGTGCTGGAACAACATTCCTCCGCCTATCAGAGATGCTCGTTCAAAAGAAGCTTTTAAAGGTAAATATAAGCTGCATCTGCTGAATAAGCAGAAACTTCAGGCCAATACCTAATTGTTTCAGTTGGACAATGTTTGGAACTTGATAGTAATTAGACTTATAAATGGATTTTATTTTTCTGTAAGTGAAGGTTGTGGTTTTATTTTGAATTAATGTTTTGAATTATAGTGTAAGTGACTTTTAAAGTGCGTCCCCTGCCGCACCCATGGTCTCCGGCAGAATATCAGCGCTGCAGCAGCAATGCTGCAGCACATGCTGAGCCGGCGCCCTTTCACGGAGATGCCGTGGTATTATATTATTTTTTAAGATGTTGCACAGTTTTATCTCGCTTTTTATAGTTTTGTGTGTGTTTATTTTAGACTTTTTGTGATTTTGTTATATTTTCATGTCCACGGCATACTTATTAAGGTGAATAAAGCTTTTTTCTATTCTATTCTATTCTATTTAGAAATTATGATTAATCCCAGATACCGATTTTGAAGGCAACCCGTTCTTATGAAATTTGGTGTGCATATCGGGTAGGTCTGAGAATCGGCCAACATCTATTTTTCATACCCCAAAGTGACATAAAAAAAAATGCAGCGGGCGAAGCCGCTGGCCCTAGTTAATCTACAGGGTGACTTCAAATTGGTAATACAAAATCAATGTTTTACACACATTTCCCCTAAACTTAGCCCCTCAATTAAGTCTCATACTTTTAAAATAATCAGAAGTATTTTTTATTTTTTTTAAACATCCCATTTTTGTTGGCTTAACATGGTTATCCTACCATAATAATTAACAAAGAAGTTTAAAGAATTTCAAATGAACACTTTCCTCTTTGGTTATCCGTCACCTGTCGCAATTTATGAAGAAAACGTGTTTTGATTAGTAATTGTCACTTATCAAAGAAAATAAGATTGTATTGTAAATGTAGTGTAACCACACTTTGGGACTTTAATTATTTGTTTTGTTCGAAAATTAGCATTAATTAAATACAGTTAATTTTAACAAAGGGGTTAATGTATTATACTGTGTGGCATTAACTAAGCCACAATCAAGTGTTTTGTATTACCAATTTGAAGTCACCCTGTATATAAGTAAGTTTATCTTTGTCTAGTACAAGCCTAGAGCTTGGTTTGGGACTAGGCCAATTTGTGTGACATTGTCCTGTGATTTATTATTTTTTCTTAAATTTAACTACAGATTCGTAAAGCTCAGGTTTAATAATTGACGAGTTCAAACATCCGTAAACAGCACAATAAAATCGCCCTCAACTTATTTTACAAAAACTTATGAATTGCAAGCGGGGCGGTGCGGTGCGCCATACATTGACTTGACATAATTAGTAATGAAAAGTGCGCTAGAATCAAGCGCCAACATCTGTGGACGGCACTGCTGCCAACAGGAGCAGGGATAAAAAGGGATGTGGTGCACGTAAATATCGATAAATATAATTTGAAAAAAAAGGGCGTAGCATTGTTTGTTTTTAATTACTTATTTATACTTTCGTAACTACATTTTATTCCGTTGAACTGTTTTTAACAGGAAAATTAGAAGTTACAAAAAGTATTATTATTGAAATATATTATAATACCCAAAGTTCCTTTTTAAATAAATGTATTTGTTCTTTTTAAAATAATATTCACTCAAGGCAATGGTTTTGCAGTAGGTAATTAGCACAGGCGGAACAAAATTTCGTTTTAACCCTTTATTGGGCAATGTATGTATATCACTCTATACATACCATCATAACATAAACTTTTAAATATGATTTGTTTTTTTTTTAATCTAAGGAGGCTTTTTTATCTTGACAAAATAATGGTTAATTGACTTTGTTTTTTCTAAAAGTCTCCGAGTCAAAAATGTTCTCTACAAATATATTTTTGTGCAGCTTTTCTAAGGGACATCAAATCATCATTACCGGTCACTTAAACCCATCTTCTACACTGAAAATAAATAATTGGAAATGATTTGATTTGATTTTAAAGGAGCAATTTTTTTAAATATTCATTGATTCCGACTGTTTCTTACACGTGCTATTTTTGTTAACACCATATTTTTTTACTCTCTTTCTATTTATGTTATTGCAATAAAAACCAAAATTACCTGTGTATTGTTTAATATTTTCAATAACAAAGCCCTAAGCCCTAAGCCCTCACAATAATTTCGGTTTTACCAATTTTACGCTCCAGACTGACCAAGTCGACCAAAACTATGCACATTTTAGGACCGAAGGTCTACAACAGGCTACCTTCACACATTAAAAACTTAGAAAGCAATGCAGCATTTTGTAATAAGTTAAGGAAATGGCTAATTGACAATTCCTTCTACGACTTTAATGAATTCATAAAATGACCTTTTAATTTCAATTGTGTAATCTATAACTTATTTTGAATACTATCTAAAGTACCTACTACGAGTATAATGCAACTAACTATGACATGTAATACCAAAGTTTTGTAATTATTTTGACATGTAATATTTTATAATATTATAAATAAATGAGTATGAGTATGAGTATGAGTATCCAGAGTTACTTTGAAATTAGAAAAAAAAACCGAATCGATATTAATGTATCTAACATATAAAAAAATTACCTATCTTCATCCAGTGAACATTTAGCCATAAAAATACGTTTTTGCCCACCATCGCGACCGGCTTTTAAACTACAAATTTCACATCGTTTATAGTTGCTTTGAATATCACGGAACACTTATGGCACACTGACACTATAAACATTAATTTAAATCTATTGAAGGTATACACTACGGACATTAGCATTTAAAAAGACATTACATAAATAAATTTCAACCCATTCAAATATTAAACCTAACATAACATATCTTATCTTATCTTATAAGATAGCATAAAATGAGTAATAGTAATTATAATAAAGAAAAATACAGATATATCTAAAATAGTAATAATAAAAAAACAATGTTTTAAAATATGAACGTGAAAACTGGACAGTGACCAAAACAATTACAATTAAACTTAAAACTAATCTTGGTTTTGTAAAGGAATGCTTTTTAATTTTATCCTGAATGTTAGAGTGGTCTTTAGCAGTTAAACGGGGGCGGGAGGAGGTATGTCGTTCCAACATTTAGAAGCAGCTTACCGAAAACTACCACGAAATGCTGTCGTTCTGTGATGAGATGTTGACAGGCGGCAAGTGGACCCTCTGGTCGGTTACTGGCTTTGGTCCTATATCAGCTATAAAAGTTAGCGCCCGTTTCATACGACGTTCTCTTGTAAGGGAGTTGCGCCAAACTGTGACTATAGCTAGTTTGGTAGCATCGCAATGCCGTTAATGACAACCAAATAAGCAGTTTATATCTATTACGTGAATCACCCCATATCAGCGAAACCTTTCGCCGCTTTTCTGCATTGCAATGCAATGCAATGTACAGTTACGCAAATTACATTTTTCCCATCTTCTCGTCTAGTCAGTCTATGGTCTAGATTAGGTACAGTCGAAATCATAAATATATACACGTTCAAAAGGCGCAAATAAAAATATACACGGCCCTATGCCACTGTTAATAAGATGTTAGTATACATATATTTTGGACGATTATTGTATAGATTTAATTGCTTTTGACTGTACACATGGTTGGGAACTACCGTATGTACATTCAAAAGCAATAATATCATTAAAAGCCATTTTTTTCCCGTTTTAGAATGGTTAGTTAAGAGGCCGTACACGAAATTTTGCCGATTTCCCTGATTTTTGTGATTTTACAGGTGTGATTTTATTGTTGAAATACTTTACTTCTACAAATTTTAATGCGCAACACGAAAGATAATTTAAATTTTCAACGAATGTATGAAATATTTTTTTGTTCTTATTATTTAATTTTGATGCATATTCACGAATCGTTTTGACGTCTTAAAGGTATGAAAAAATAGCAATTGATTGCTGTAAAAGTTGTCTAAAAAATGTATGAATTACTTTTTACCACATTTATATATATTTTTTGTGTAAAAAAATTATGAACTTGGTAATATTTTATAGAAAATGGACAAAAAATAGTTTTAAATTTCGGCTTCTTAAAACACTCGTTCATAAAATTAAAAAAACAGTAATAAACATCAGTTCAAAATCAATCCATTACCTTAAAAACACATCCAAAAATTAAAAATTAAATAGCAATATATAATGTTTTAAAATAACCTAAATCCCGAATTTAAATTCTCGACAAAGATAAAAAAGTAGGTCATTCATTCGTAACTCTTTTATTCGATCATAACTGAAATGATATATCATGATGTGCATTAAAACTTATAGAAAAGCAGTATTTAAACTGTAAAATCACGAAAATAAGCAAAACTGGCAAAATTTCGTATACGGCCTCTTAAGTTAGTCTAAGGTTTTCTACTTTATGAAGTGATCTACAATCTTAGCATATTCGTAGATAATTATTATCGTAAGTAACATTGTTCTTTAATTATTGTTTTAATGTGAACACGCATCTATAATATCATTACTTGTCAAGTTTTGAGCATCTCCACAACCATTACCACGGACAGACGAAGGCGATACAATTACCGGCCACTGAATTATTTGTTAGGGGAAATGATTAATATGACAATCACACGTAATCAGAATCGTGTCGGTGCGATCAGAGCCCCTGGCTGTACCCCTAAGCATTTATGTCCAACACTGATACTTCCATCCTTATCTAACATACCTAATCGTATTGTAAGTGTGATAGGGGCAATTACCACTGAAACCACCGATCATTAAACATGTAGAAGTGTTGTTACACTTGTTACCAGCCAGAGCCTCTCGCCAAGAGGCGTTCGCTATAACTAGCGTATCTATTCATTTGGTTTTTAAACCAATCGCGTCACTGTTAGATCACGTGACTTTTCGAATGACGTGATCTACCAGTGATGCCTAGTCAGGGGCCCTAGCCAAGATGCAAACGCTCCTAATGTATGGGATGACAGTCGACCACGTGGTTTATCGAAACGCACGAGAATGTCATCCTATACATTTTGAGCGATAGAAAAGAAAAACGTTAGGAGCGTTTGCTTCTTGGCTAGGGCCCCTGGACACCTAGGTTATATCGAAAGTATGTGAAATGTCGAATGCCTTGTCTCTCTCACTCATCAATCGTAACCAAAATTAGGGAAAAGGACAACTTAACTTTGTGACTAGATCCTGTATTCTGTAAATAGAGCTGGCATGGCATTAGCCCACAATTGCTTGCCGACGATTTAATCAAGACAAGTTCAAATGGTTTTCTCTTTTCATAAAATTGTACTAATTGAATGTGTTTTTTTTTATGTTCGCGGTAAGTATTTGTCGCTACCGTGAATTAGGGAAGACCCTTTATACCTTTTTTGTTCAACATCGTTTTACTAAAATTCTTACTTACATTTATTATGATTTCTTGGTCTAACGTATAAGTTTTTACACGACTGCCCTAAAAAGGAGGCTTCATGTACCTATGTATATTTGTGAATTTCTTTATACCACGATAACTTGTCTTCTTAAAGCCTGTCCCCAAACCTAGGCGTATGGGGTATCGTTGGAATTATACATTTACCTACCGCGAGTAACATAGGCTTAATGTTTACAAAAAAAGAACCATTGTTGGCAATGGCAGCAGGGCAGAGCTCAATATTGGGTCCATTTTTATTCCTCATCTACATAAATGAGTTATAAAGGACAACCATGATATAGTATTGTTTGCTGATGATACGTCACTTGTGTTCAAAGTTAAACGACAACAGCAGTTTAATGTCGATGTAAACAATGCTATATCAAAAGTAGTCGATTGGTTTAGTGTTAATAATTTATAACTGAATGAGAAAAAGACGAAATGTATAAAGTTCATGACTACTAATGTGAAAAATAGTCAAACTATTAAAAATGACCAACTAGACCTAGTTAATGATACAGTGTTTCTTGGTATAACGTTAGACTCCAAGCTCCAATGGGGTCCTCATCTTGCTGGATTGGCGGGTAGACTCAGTTCTGCAGTTTTTGCAGTTAATAAGATTCGGCAATTAATAGACTAGAGATACCGCTCGATTAGTTTATTTTAGTTACTTCCATAGTATTATGTCATATGGTATTTTACTGTGGGGTATTGCTGCTGATGTAAATAGCATCTTTGTTCTGCAGAAGAGGGCTATTCGTGCTGTCTACAAGATGGGCCAGAGAGACTCGCTTAGAGATAAGTTTAAAGAAATTAATATATTGACCATGCACAGTCAATACATTTATGAAAACATTATGTATGTTCATAAAAACATCGCTAAATTTAGAAAGAACTGGGACATACATAATGTTAATACCAGAAATAAACATAAGCTCGCAGTGCCCTTCACGCGGCTCCATAAAATAAAAAACTCTTTTATGGGTAATTGTATTAGGTTCTATAATAAGCTCCCAAGTAATGTTAATGAACTATCAGTAAATAAATTTAAGAGTTACGTTAAGCGTAAACTAATTTCTAAGGCATATTATAGTATTAAAGACTATATTAATGATAACAATGCTTGGGACTGAATTGCTTGTAATAAAATGTTTAGTCCTTACGACAAAAGGTTGCGAACGTCGAAAAAAAAAAGACATCCGACAGTTTCTTACAGGTTCTTCTCTGATCGGTCGCGATTTGAACCTGCAGTCAATTTAGGCTAAGTCGCTACTATGACGTTTCAAAAGAGTTTATTATTTGTAAACCTACTTAAATAAAGATTATTCTGATTCTGGTTCTGAATGGTACAAAAATAACTAAAGCAAAATTTAAAAAAAGCCGTTTAAGTGCGAGTTGGACTCGCGCACCGAGGGTTCCTTAAAAACTGACTTATAAAAATGTAAAAATTTATTGAGGGACAAAATTCACTTTCCCGTTGAAAAACTGTTGTTTCCATCAATTGACATAGGTCGCGGTTAGCACACAAACTGCAAATAAGTGTGTACTCACAGATACGCGTTGTTTGTGATCCAAGCCACAAATGAACCATTTTCAGATATTTTCCTTTTACTTACGCTATAGGACATTCTTTCTTGTCAAATTTTAGGATTTTAGGTCAATGGGAAATCCCCTATAAAATTTGATTCTCTTGAGAGAGTCGAAATATAAGTTTTTTTTTGCGGCAAAAATGGTTGTTTTTTTTTACGGTAACTTCAAAGTTTGATTTTTTCACAGCTTTTAGGAACTGTAGGACTGAGTGTACGGTTTTAATTTCAACTGGATACCTTTACGCGTTCGCGAGATAAAGGGTCTTGACAGACAGACAGACGGACGGACATTCGGACAAACGGACACCAAAGTGATCCTATAAGGGTTCCGTTTCTTCCTTTTGAGGTACGGAACATAATTTTTAATCGGACATTGCTCATTCTGTACATTATGGTAAGATGCATTGTCTATAACCAAAACTGAATTTGCTTCTAGATTTGGAACCAGCTTCTCCGAGACCCATTTTCTGTAATTATTAAAGTTCATAGAGCCATGATAATCACCAGTTTTTTTTATTTGATTGAAACGTGAGTAGTGCGTTTGGTACAAACCCATTTTTACTACATGCATGCACAATAATACATCGTTGCCCCTTAGATATCGGCACTTTACATCCTTTATTAGATTTATCACTCCAATCTTTTGGAGTTGAATGCGAACTATCAATGTAAGATTCATCGGTATACACAATAGGCCGCTCCAGATTATTGTATTCTTCTAATTTATTAAGATATTGCGTCCGTTTCAATCTAATGTCATTAGTTGCGATGAGACAAAATCTGTTTGATTGTGTTTTATTCCAGCGAAAACCTAATTTACGTACGATCCTCCATAATGAAGTTTTAGATCCAGTAAAGTTTATGTCACGTTTTAAAACTTCATGTATTCTTTTTAACGTTGGCATTTTTTTGTGTACTAAATGAAAGTCATAATTATATGCACCTTCTTATGACATCGCAATCAAATTTATCAATGTTGGTTTTTGGTGGTAGTCTTTTTGGTTTCAGTCCCGGTGTGGTGGATTGTGCAGTTGATGATGGTGATGAGCTTTTAGTGCCAGTTTCTTTTAGCACTCCAGTTACGATTCGTTGAACTGTTGATTGTGATACACCAGTTACTTCAGACGTCACGTTGTATATTTCATTCATAGGTAAATGTTGGCCGTCATTTATTAAATTATATCTAAAATGACGGAATACGTTGAATACAATTTCCCGACTTTGGCTATTTAAAGTTTTACCACGACCTAATGTTCCAGAAAAAAACATATTTACGTTGTTATTGGAATAAATATTTGTACATATTTCTTGGAAAACGCAGTTGTCAGTAGGTACAACGACTACCACACAGTTGTACTACGCAGTTGTGAGTAGATGGACTACGATGTAACGAGTACCAGTTACTTCAATCATATTTGAAGAGGTTTGATAACGAAAAACCTAATAAGCAGACATAAATGTCGCGGTGGCACACACACGATATTATTTTATTAAATTAAATTATCCGGTGAACTTTATAGCTCATATGAAATTTCACTTCCAAATAAGTATTCAGCTATCGATAAATTTTATATCGGAAGGATGTCCCTAGTTAATTGATGTTATTGCTACCGCGACTTCTATGTCTGCTAATAAGTAATGAAAAAATAGGTAAACACCATTTTAACAGCTACGTTGATAAAATAAGGCAATTTATTACATATTATCTTTAATTTATACGATTAATATTACATTCATAATCTGACCACTAATAAATCACATACGAGATATTTTATTTTCTGTTTTGTTTCAAAATTGTTCTATAGATGTAATACTTAACAAAATAGTTAATAGAAACTTTTTGCAGTTCACTGTTGAATCTGCAGTCGGTACACGGTAAGAACACTAATTTCAAAATCTCGTTGTCATTACATGACAGTGTTATAGTACGCGTGGCCTCAACTGAGTTGAAACTACCTATATTTTAAGTGAAAAGGGTTGGTTTTTGTATTTATTGTATATATTTAAAGTGATTTTAGTATAGTTTTTGTAATTAGCTGTATATATAGGTAAGTTTTCATATATTTATCAAAAATGTAATATATATCAATCAATCAATCAATAATAATCAATAATAATAATGTAATATATATCAATAATATATATATAATGTAATCTCTCAATCTCTCAAGGGTCAGCTAGAAGAGATCCCTTAAAAGGATAAGTTCGCCTTTGTACATCTTTCATCATCTATTTTTATTCATTGTATTGTTTTGGTTTTTCTTTTGTACAATAAAGTGTTTACATACATACATACATATATGACTATGGGGGATCATCCCCCTGACCCTGGAGGGACAGTAACTCTCCCTCCAGGGCCAGATGACGTTCCATATAAGATGGATTATTTAATAGCGGCTGTTGAGTCATCCATGGACACGGACACGTCCGTTTCCAATATAGACAATAAACTTAAAAGAAAGTTATTACCACGGGTTTGCACGACGTGCAATAAAAAGAAAAAGAACAGCAAAGAAGGCCACGCTCAATAGTTGTAATTGTGAAATGAACTTACAAAAGAACGCAAACTTGAATCCCCCTATGTCAGATATGATCCCCTCTTCGGAACACGCAATGCCTACTCTCAATACTTCTTCTCCTCGGGTCCCAGGAATTATTTTCTACCCGGTTACTAAATGGAATTGAATTGCTGTTTTTTGAGTAAATGTAGGTTGTCTCATCATATAATTCGTATTTTAATTTGCCTTGTTTCTGTTTCATTTTACTATATAAATGACTAATGATAAAGCTATTTTTTTATATAAATATCCTACTATCTACTATCAAAACGTAAGAAGCCTTCGCTCTAAAACATTGTCATTTTATCGTAATTTAACTGCCTCTGCTTATGATGTGATAATGCTAACGGAGACGTGGCTGTTGGATGGAATTTTTGACTCCGAGCTATTCGACGACCGATACGTAGTGTGGAGGCGAGACCGCGACCTAACACTAACTAACCAAGCCCGCGATGGCGAGGTGCTCATCGCCACTCGCAGGGAGCTTGCTGTCGCCCCACGGCCGGCCTATCACTCGTCAGCTGAGGATCTATGGGTTTCATTGACGTTCAGAGGTCCTAATAACGTACCATTTAACTTGCATTTGTGTGTATTGTATTTGTGCACTCAAAATAACTGTCCAACTTCCTAAGTGGTCTCAATAACGCTATAATGAGGACCATAAATACATAATAATAGGCGATTTTAATATGAGAAATATCAAATGGCTGCCTCAGAATTCAGTTAATCGGGTAATGTTTGCATCGAGCTACAGCAATGGTGATGAGTGTAGACTCGTGGACGAGATGAGTACTCTTATTTACATCAATATAATAATATCTGTAACCATCAGGGTAAGTTATTGGATCTCGTTTTGTCGAGTGATGCGTGAGTGTTGATGAGTGTACCAACCCTTTAGTGCCAATTGATCCCTATCACAAAGCCTTACTTATTAAAATTCAATTCGCTACTATAAATTACCTTAAACCGGCTCCGTGTGTTAGATATTTCTATAATAAAGGTGATTATATATACCGGGTGGAAAAATCGAATGCCACATGGATGGCAACTACCTTAAATATTGTAAATAGCACATTTTGTGTAAAGGAGACTTTCCTTCGTTTTTAGAAACAATAAATACTGCATTTAAGGATTTATGAAAAATCGCTTGCCTCATTCGGGACTCGAACCGGTCAAATGTGACAAAAAATTATGTGCTGTATTTTATGATGCAGATCGAAAGGGTTACTGATAAGGTTCATTTTTCTCTAAATAACAAATACAATCAGAATAACGGAAGGCCATGCAAACTAACAATTACCTTTTAAATTTGATTTCACCCGTCACGTGAATTAAGACGTAATCCGTGGAATACAAGGAAAATAAAGACGTGTACCTAAATGACAATATGATAATGATGAAACTTTAGAAACTTTATCCTGAATATTAATACTACCGATTAGTATAATAAAATAAAGTGTTTATTTTTTTAAATTTTAGTTGGTTCGAGTCCCGGGCGAAGCAAGCGAGTTTAAAAAAATCTTTTAATGCATATTTGTTTCTTTTCAAAAATAAAGGAATGTCTCCTTTAAGTAAAATGAGCTAGCTTAAGGATTTAAAGTAGTTTCCCTCCAGGGCCTGAGTTTAATTTCCACACTGTATATAAATGATGAATTATCTAAAATTAATTGGATTAAGGAATTTTCTCAGCGCCGCCTTGATGAGTGCATAAGCTATTTTTATGATACTTTTATAAGGCTCAGAAATAAATATACACCGTACAAAAAACTCAATAGCGATTCATTTCCTAAGTGGTACTCTTTCTTTCTTAAAAAAGCTATTAAAGTGAAGGCCAAATATTTGAGCAAAATTAAAATATATGGTAATATAGCCCATATTATTTCATTTAATGTTCTAAGAGAGAGGGTAAGAAGGCTTGAACAAGACTGCTTCGCAAATTATATGAACCGCATAGAAAGCAACATCATTAAGAACCCTAAACAGTTCTGGTCCTTTATAAAGTCTCGCTCGAACTCGCATGCCGTGCCTTGCAATATGGAATACGGTGGTGGGTCGGTCAACTCGGCCGCCCAAATCTGTGACGCTTTTTCTGATTACTTTCTAAGTACTTTTTTAACACCGAGTTGCACCGACCATCTTCTAAATGATATGCTAGACTCTTCATGCGGCGCACCCATCACCACTGCTGCTTATATAACAAAAATAGAAATAAACTCGCATGAACTCACTAAATTATTGTTAAAACAAGACCCTTCCAAATCCGCTGGCCCTAATGGTTTGCCAGCTCAGTTTTTAATTAGCTGTGCGAAAACCCTTACAATGCCAATCTCGATTATGTTTAAACGCTCATTCTTAGAATGTTCGGTTCCTCCTATTTGGAAATCAGCTTTTGTAACACCAGTTCACAAGAAAGAGCCTAAAACTAATATCACTAAGTATAGACCTATTTCCAAATTGTGTATGTTATCAAAGGTATTGGAAAGGATCGTCCATACTCAAGTTCATAATGCTGTAAAAAAAATCGTTTACCTACACTCAACATGGGTTCCTTCAACGCAGATCTAGTGTCCAATCTGGTTCTTTTTAATGATTACGTCACTGAAGCTATGAGTAGTGGAAGCCAGGTCGACGTTATCTATACTGATTATAGTAAGGCTTTTGACAGAATAGATCATAGTTTGCTTATTTCTAAATGGTATCGGATGGGTATTAGTGGCGATCTACTGCGCTGGTTCTCATCGTGTACGAATTTGAGTAAAATAGGTGAGCCATGCGTGCCTCAACCCGAGGCTGCTCTAATTCGTCCCCACCTTTTGAGTAGGGATGTTACGGAGGCGGCTTTACCGGAGCCGCATCTGGAGTTTATTTTTTTTATTTAACGGAGTCGGATCCGGAGCCGGAGGCAAAGTTGGAGCCGTATCCGAAGCTGGATCCGGAGCCGTATCCGGAGGTTTACCGAAGCCGGAGCCGAGTACCTTTTAAGTGGAAGGTTGATGTATTGAAAGAAAGAAAGAAAGAAAAACTTTTAATCGCAACAATAACACATCAAATAACAAATACAAGGTAAAGAGAACAGAAAAGTGATATTTGTCGCGAAAGGGCAAGTTTAATTAAACATAATACAATCGAACTTTTTGCTTTAATTATGTGTACCTAACTAAATGTCTATTTTAGTTAAACTAATCAACGCGAAACTTAAATAAAATTTTCACTCCACCACAAAAACAGCAAACAAGTTAATTTAAACCAAATTCAAAATTACGAGTCAAAACTTGTAGGCATGCGCCCCGCTGCCGCGGCAAATGCAATACCTTTAGCTCCGATAAACAAGGGTCAAACTGAAAGTTATTAAAAAAATTAAAACTGAGTAAACTAGCAAGTTATTAGTTTTATTATATCTTTTCAAAAAAGTGTCCATTCATGTCAATACATCGCTGCATCCGAGGGAACCACTGAGAAAAGCACTTTGCCCACTGGACCTTAGGGGTCTCCTCGACGGCCTTTTGAAACGCAGCTACAGCTTCCTCGGCGTCCAATAAACGTTTTCCTCGATTTTTTTCTTTTATTTTCGGGAATAAATAAAAATCACAAGGGCTATACGGCGGGTGATCCATAAATTCCACGTCTGACGTCGCCAAATAGTCGATCGTTCGCCTGGCGTTGTGCGACGAGGCGTTGTCGTGGTGAAGCAGGATTCTACTGCGAGGTCGTTTCTCCCGAACTTTTTCCAAGACAAGTGGCTAACAATTGTTAGTGTACCACTCTGCAGTAACTGTTTTTCGCCGATGACGACCCAAGACGCTGCTCAGCTAGAAGTTCGCTAGCCGGGGCTTCCCCGACTGGGTGCCACCCAGCTGGCTTGACCTCATGAGCAGAGTAGAACCCGGATTGACTTCACCACCCTCCCCTCCCCAAAATCCTTTTCCCTCTGTCTTCCTGTTACCTCTTCACGCTCAAAGTACTAACCCGATTTTCATGCTATTCAATTCGGCATGGAGATAATTAGAGTCCCGCGGAAGAACATACGATAATTTTTATCCCGGAAAATTGTACAGTTCCCGAGGGAACAGAGATAAACGACGTCCACGCGGATGGAGTCGCGGGCAAAAGCTAGTAATCAAGATTTATTTTAAAAAATACTGACTGTCGAGTTTCTTGCGGCATTTCTTCTCAGCAGTGGTGTCTTGGGCAGCGCTGGTAAAATTTTGACGTGTGAAAATGCCCAACAACTTCGATCTTGGTGTTATTTTATTTCAATATTTTATTATATTTTTTTAGTTTTAGGAATGGAACTGCCTCCGTCTGTTTTCGAAGACGTTTGACTTTTATGATTTTAAGGCAGGAGTGAATAAGTTATTTGGTTACTGACCCAGGGAACTCCACTCTTGACCTTCTCATGGATTTACACCAGAGCCTATAGCCAAGATGCATTCGCTAACTAGCTTTTCGATTGGTATAAAATCAAAACGAATATAAACTCTAGTTAGCGTACGCATCTTGGCTAGGGTCTCAGGTGAGATAGAGGCCAATTGCAAAAATGTCTTGCTAAGCCCCGATTCGACCAAACTTTTTACACGGGGGTAAAGCTTACTCTGAGATTAGTAATGTCAAAATGCCATAGAAAACTGACATTTTTTGACATTACTAATCTTAGAGTAAGCGTTTACCCCGGTATAAAAGTTTGGTCGAATCGGGCCTAAATGTTTCTTATTTAAGTTAGTTCTTGAAGTTTGCATACAAGCCTAGCAGAGCCTTCTTGAGACAAACACACTTGTAGATAACAAACTAAACATAAAATGTCGACGGTTGAAAGGCGAAACGCTTCAAGCGACATTTTTGGATATCCACAGTAAAGCGATTTCAATGGATAAGATACGTAAAAAAAAACATTAAAAAAAAATATGACCCAATTGCTACAGAAATTGAGAAATAATTTTTTTTTTTTTTTTTTTTATCTTTTTTATGATAATTGTTATCTTAAAAAAGTCTTTATCTTCTTAAATAAATGGTTCTTAAATCAAAATGAGCTAAAGCTGTTACTTTTATTAGTAAAGAAAAATGATTTAAACGGCCACTGACCCAAAAAATGCCTGAAAGTAAAATGATTGAAGTGCCTATCATTCTTATAATCAAGACAAAGAAGAATGATTCAAATACAATTTTGCATAATATATCGGTAAGGAAAAACAACTGACCCTTATCTTAATCTAGAGAAGAAAAAAGGAGAATGAAATAAACGACTACATATTTTTTTTTGTTTGAATCAAGTCCACCAGTGTCTTTCTTTATTTTTTACGCCGGCACTTGAACCATCTTCTTTTAGGCAAATTGTATCATTTTTATTCATGGGATATTAAAAGATCATTGTGTTATTATTATTGTATGTTTTATCAAATAAAAGGAACATAACAAGCGACTTATACATAGACACTATTTCTTTCAGTCAAACAAAAATAAACACTCTGTAAATGAACAGGAACAAAATAAGTGACATTCGTTTTTATTTTAACGCAGAGAAAAGTGCGTTAAGTGGCATGAATGTTCATGGTTAACGGAAAGGAGAATGTTTCAAGTGACATTGTTTAGTATTAGCTTTTAGTGCATTTTAGCTTACCACACATTGAATAATATTCAAGCTTAAGCAAAAATGGCCTAAAAGCCAACGTAATTGAGATGTAAAAAGGCTAAAATGTTGAAGTATCCTACGACTTAAAAAAATGTGTTTTCGTGTCGTTTCATTCAATGGGGTCTAAAATGAGGCATATTTTTTGGTTGGTTCAAGTGCCATTAGGGTGGCCAGAATAATCTGAAATCCATCTCAAACGACGCAGAAAAATTTGCTGATTCCGAATATGTATACATATTATAGTTATATATTATAGTTATATACATATAACTCAATATCTCGCATTTTGTCGCTTGAAGCGTTTTGCCTTTCAACCGTCGATGTAATTATTATTGTAGAAAAGCAAACCTCTTTACGCGAAGAGGCGTAAAGCAAGGAGCACGGCATCACAACAGATGTACTGAAGATAGGGTAACCGACACTTCTTACTTTTAAAACAGGTATCTTTCCGAAAAACTTTTACCATTATTCTTCTCCATAAAAGAGGCGATAAATCCGACCTTTACGAATATAAACCAATAAAAGCCTTGTTTCACATCTGTATAAAGCCTTAATTAAAGTGATAGAGGGTCGATTTTCTGGCCAGGTGTATAGCAACCAACCTCCGGAACAAACATCTTCAATATCTGAATCAAAAAATAGAAAAATATCAATAGAGCAATATACCCTATACCTGGCCTTTGTAGATTACTCTACAGCTTTCGACAGCATCACTCTATATATTTGCCGCATAAAAAAGACCAAGACATAGAATCGACTTGTATTCAGCTCATCCGCAACATTTATAACTCGAACACAGTCAATATTCTATTCCAGTCTCCCGGACCATCATCTAGTGTAAAGAAAAATGTCATGCAAGGTGATCTGGTATCGCCTAAGCTTTAAAAAAGGCCACCCTGGAGCAGAACTTTAAAAAGTTGGCGGTTGGGTGGGATGGGAATGGTATAGAACTCGACGAAAAGAGGTTGACAAACCAGCGTTTTGCCGACGCCATGGTGCTACTCATATCCTCCACTACGGAGCTAAAATCGGTGCTTGAAGATCTAAGCAGGGCAAGCCTTAAGGTCGGATTAACGATGAATATGTCAAAGATCGAACTCATAACCAACAGTAGACACAGTAGGTACCCACCCAGCAGCCAGGCAGGTAGGTGGACGGAGGAAGAATGGATTATGTATGTATACCAAAGGGCCAAAAGGCCTATTAGTCTTCTTCCAGGCTCGACAAGACAAGGAGATCGCCAAATCAAGATTCAAGCATTTATGGATCAAATGGTATATTTATTTTACACGACATACTATTATTACTCATAAAAGGTACAATAAAAAATAAAAAACGACATTATTTATACTTAGATATCCAATATACATTATTTAGTAGAATGTATTAATTGTAATAATAATTATTCTTTCTAAATGGTTTTTTGTTCGATTTATGTATGGGTCATCGATTTGACGTTATCAAAAAACACCAACAAAACACAATGAAGGAACACATTTATTTATTTATTTATTTATTTAAAAATGAGTTTACATGGCTTTACAGAAAGATCCAATACGCCATGAAACATAAACTTAGTAAATAACATAACATTGATTCATTGAACGCTCGGTTACATTACCACAGTTGTGGGCCTAGCATCCATCATCTCACAGAGTCTCAGGCATTCACTTCTCAAAACCGTCCATTGCCACGCAAACAGATCGCACTCTGGTGCCGACGCCAAGAGCGCATTCATCAGCGCGAGAGCACGAAGCAGCGGAGAGTTCTTGTGCGACACGGTGCGCGTCGCTGGCACAGCCAACAGCTCGCGTCGGCGCGGCCTGAGGGCAATCCTGGGGATGTCCGGTACATGCAGTCGCACAAGTCGGCTCACCAGTTCAAGACAGTCCGAGTCACCACGTCGGGTCCGACACGCAAACGTTAGTAACCCAAGATTACGTCTCACTTCCAAGGAGTTGTAACCTAAGGTCCCAAGCAGATACTTCGTTGGGTAGAGAAACGGATAATACCCGTACCTTTTCTTAAATAAAAACCTTAAAAATGCTTTTTGGACCTTTTCAAGAAGCAGAGCATAAGTCGATTCGTGAGGATGCCAAATGATCGACTATGTCTCGAGCTTGCTTCTTACTAAGGCACTATAGACGAGCTTGATAGCAGTGGGATCATTAAAGTGATGGAGGTTACGGATAACGAAGCCCAGTCTTCGATAGCAGCTAGCAGCAAGCGAAGAAATATGCTCATGAAATGTGAGCCGCGTATCAAAGACCACACCCAGATCCTTAGTGGAGATCACGCGGTTAATGGGCTTGGCCCCAAGCATATATTGAGCATACATCGGCTTATGAGCACGGCTGAAGGTGCAGACACAACACTTACCCGAATTGAAAAGCAACTTGTTTTCAACACTCCACCGAAAAACCGAGTCGATGTCCCTTTGCAACGACTCACAGTCGGTACCTTGCTCGACTCCATACACTAACTTCAGATCATCTGCGTATAAGAGACACTGAGCCGACTGAAGAACCGATTTGAGGTCGCTTATCATGATCCCAAACAGGAAAGGCCCTAATATGGAGCCCTGACTTACGCCAGACCGGGTATGATATGGGGCCGAGACAAAGCATCCATGTTTTACATACTGCTGTCGACCGCGCAGGTAACTAGCGAAGAATGACAACAATGCAGGAGAGAATCCGATCCGATCTAGTTTCGTCAGTAACACATCGTTATCCACACGATCGAAAGCCTTCCTGAAATCAAAATAAACGACATCGACTTGGACGCCTCTATCCAGGTGCTGAGATATACTGTCAGCCAAGATTAAAAAATTGGTGTCAACAGAGCGGCCATGTCTGAATCCATGTTGTGAGTGACATAAAAAGGGTTTTACCTGTGAGCATAGAGTTTGGTGGAGTATGGACTCAAAGAGCTTTGCCAGAGGGGAAAAGACGGCAATTGGCCTGTACTTTTCCACGTCGGTTGGGTCATTATCTTTTGGAATAGGTTTTACCCTCGAGACCTTCCAGCGAAGAGGGAATGATCCAGTACTAAGGGCCAAATTAAAAATATAGTGTAAAGGGACTTTTAGAAACTCCAAACATCCTTTCACCACATACGCAGGCAGGTTGTCTGGCCCTACAGCGCTATTGGATTTGAGACGCTTTATTCCAGACACAACCTCATTCATCGATATTGCGACTATATGGACATGATGGATCGAGAAGCGGGGTGTCAGGTAAAAAAACCTAAGAGAAATAGCTCGCAAACGCCCCAGCTAGCTCGGCTCCAGCAAATTGCTTTCCATCAAGCTTCATACTGCTGACGAACCCACCCTTTGACTTCAGGCTGTTTAGGTGCGACCAGAAAGCCCTAGGGTTGTTCTTTACTTTATTCTGAATTTGCGCAATGTAGTCGTCGTAAACAGAGGCCATTCGGTCTCTCACCTCAGACCTCAGTTTCGCGAACTTGTTGTATAGATCTAAGTTCTTTGTGCGTTTCCACTGACGATGCAGGTCACTTTTTAGTCTCAGGTCCTTAATGAGATCTAAGGTGAACCAAACGGGATAGCGTCTACTTGGCTTCCTCGGACGACTTCGTTTGGGTACAAATGTCAAAAATCTCATACAATATCTGATAGAACCTATTTACAGCACTGTCGACATCGCCAACACTAAGAATCTCCACCCAGCATACCTCCGAGACTAATTTGTATATGAGCTCGTAATTACCTTTAGTGAAATTCCAGTCCTGGTCGATGTCTACATTGCTAGGCGCTAACCGTTCAGCTGGAGGGCGGCACTTTAGACAATCGGTAGGAATTGAAATGTCCAGAGGGGGGTGATATGCATCGGATCTGGGAACCAGTCCTCCCCCCGGCAACTCATGCACAACGGTACGCTGGATGCGCTCTGACGCCAGCACGACATCTAACTTACTACCATGTGCATTCATCACCTCATTCGTCTCTTTCAAACCGCATACAGCTAAAAAATAACAATAATAAGTTAAAACATTTTGGGACGTATATGCCGGGTTCAAGTTTAAGTCACCGACTACTAGCACTACACACTTTAATGTCTCAACCACAGCCTCAACTTTATGAAACCATCTCATATAAATTTCGTCCGGTGCATTAGGAGGAATGTACACTACACATAAATAACAGACAACTTGGTCGACAACGCACGAAGCCCATAAATCCTCGCCTGTTGGAGTTTCGAAATCTCAACAACGTTGTAGCCGACATCCAGGACGTGCAGCGAGGAGCACGCCACCGCCGCGCGCGCCTGAGGCGCGGTCCCGGCGCAGCACGCTCCACCCGCCGCACGTGAGCTCAGCATCATTGACGGCTTCAGTAAGGAACGACTCAGTTACTGCAATGACGTCGCATTCCATAAATAAGAGGTTTTGCCTAAAGTATCTAAGTTTTGTGTTCAGTCCCCTTACATTTTGGTACACGACGTCTATCGTCGACCCCACTTTCCGCCGGGCGACCGAGGTTAGTGGATTCCATGGGGTTGCTGTTGCGCGATTTCCGAAAAAACCACTCCTTTACACGTGCGTTTTCGGGCCACACTTCCACCGAAAGTCATTGATCGTACAATTCTCGCGGGACTCCTATCTTGTACGATTTATAGGCCCCCTTTGGCTTAAGCTCATGAACCGTGCAAGTTTTTTCAGGCCACATTGATTTTAAATAATCATGAATATCGTCTGCACCCGATATCATATTCCAGAGGTGTATGTATTTTCGGAACTCAACCGCCTTGAGCGACGTAACCTCGGGTCCTGCTGTGCACCGTAGAGAGGAGAAACGTTTATTAGCAGGTCTAGCCTCGTTTTCATTGCTTACGGTTGGGCTTTCGTTTCCCGTGGGAGTAGTATCTATTTCTGCATCAGTAGGAGTCCCATTCCTCCGCACCAAACTACTATCCCGTGATGCAACATGAGGCGACTCAGCATCCCCCATTTCGTCACGCAGATCTATGGCTATATCCTCGTCCCTCACGCCATCTTGAGGTTTTTGTATTCTCCGCGTCTTGCGTCTCCGTTTTGGCTTTGGGACAGACATGGCGTCATTAGCAGGCTTCGGATCACTAAATTTCACACAGCGACAGGCACTTGCAGAAGTAAGCTCCAATTGCCTCAACCTTTCGTTGACCATTTCCAGCTTATTGGAGCAGTCGGTGAGTGCCGCATGATATTTTGCAACTGTTGACAAGGCGTCGGCTAATTGTTCAGAAAGAATGCTCATTTGGTCCCGAATCTGGTTCATTTCCATAACAAGAAGTGGCGCTTCACTTACCGATTGAATAACTCCACCTCCTTCACTTTTGTTCGGTTCCGGATCTGGCTGAGTCCGTGGTGTAGGTTCCTCACTTTTGTTCCTAACCGAGATGTTTTTAACAGAGAGTGGCGTACCCACAGGTGTTGCGCAATTACGTCCCGTTTTTTTGTAAGTGACGCAGCATTCAGGGCAGACCCATGTATCTCTCTCAGCCGGCGTAAACTTTTTGTTTATGCATGAAAGGTGGTATAGCTTACCGCAAGAGGTCAGCATGCACCGAATGTAAACCTCACTCACTGCGAGTTCGCACTGACAAGTGCGACAGATTAACTCCGCACTATCAGCCCTGCGTATTGGCATCATGTCGAGGTCCGTAAAATTTTAACTCCCAATCCACACCAAATAGCGTCCAAGTTGGCACTTCGAGAAACACAGCTCTCGTAGCACGCCGTAGCACTTCGTAGCGGCACCACGCGTAGACGATGCACCTCGTAGCGCTAAGATGACGTCAGCGCGCACTCGTACCGGTGTTAAAGTTCGTACGAAGTGCAGAACGATTTATGGTCCAGCGGCGTTGACAGCAGACAATCAGTCCGACGACGTGGGTTCGATCCCAGGGAACTTGCAAAAAAGATTCGTCTCTTTCTAAGTCCGCCCACTAGGCGGAGCCAACCCGTAACAACTCCATAAGCAAGACAAGGAATTAAAATTTACACTTTTAGCCAATCACAAATTAGATTTAGGAATAAATATGCGCAGCTTCACTGCAAAAATAAACACGTCCGCTCCGAGCTACTTCGAGCGGGGAGAGGAAATGAAGGGAAACCTTCCAACGTCACTTAAGCGTAAACTTATGGACATGTGCATTCTTGCCATCCTAACCTACGAAGTACAGACTTGGTTTTTCACATACCTATTCAGAAATCTGCCTTCTAGGTTTGTCAGAGAGCCATGGGTAGGGCTTGCAATTCGGATATTCGAATATTCGAATAATTCGAATATTCGGTTCTTTCTGGTATTCGAATAATGCGGTGAATAGTATTCGAGTATTCGAATATTTATGGTTATTCGGACAGACGGATGTAACATTGCCTCGGCACTTATAGGAAATTATCGAGGATGGTCGGCTGTCTATGTCTCACTCCCCCATCCCATTCACCCACCTCCAACCGTTTCATCTTCAAATTCCTCTCCACTAATGGAGGTTGGCAGTCAGCTCAGCATACAACTTCAAAAATCAACCTTCCAACCTTTTAATGTAGCAATATTAATAACTTGGTTGATTGTTTTTGTTTTTTTGATTAGATTGTTTTACTTATTTTTAATTTTGTTGTTGGTTATGTATGTCTTTATTTAATCGTTGCTATTTGTAATTTTAGATTTTTTTGGAGATAATTATTTAAATTCATGTTATTTTGTAGTGATGATTTATGATTTCACGATCTTTTTACTTATTTTAATCACTTCGTTGATTACCTACTTTGTTACTTTGTAAAATTGTATGTAATGGTTCAGTTTAGTTTAAATGTAAAGTAGCTGAGAGAATTTTCAATCAGCAAACTTACATTGTATTGTATCACAAAATTCACTAATATCAAATCAAATATAATATCATTATAGTTTTGTGTTGATTACATTAATAATTTAACACATACGTATATTTCACCATTTTAATTATTTTCTTTTAGTTCTGTTGTTGATTCTGTCGTTTTTCAATTGAAGTAACTGCATAATATTTGTGCAATTGATACTTAATCGTTGCTGTTCGTACCTTCTGCAGTTTTATTAACATAATAATATTTAAATTCTAGTTATGTTTTATTCATTCTATACAACCAGAGGGCTTATTGTCTAACGCACTCGCAATCACGATCGTTTTCATTTTGAAAATCGAACGCTCGTCTGCATACAATATGAAAACAATTGCTCCACTTTGAAGCCGGTTGCGATTGCGAGTGCGTTAGACAATAGCCCCTCAGGTACTATTTATTTATTTAAAATATTCATGTTGTTTTTTTGAGCATTCAGACTGATACTAAGTGAAAATTAGCATCAAAGCATGTATTTTTCTTTAACTTTCAGTATATTCGAATAGTATTCGAATTATTCGAATACATTCAAATTAAAAGTCGAATATTCGAATATCTGAATCTATCGAATATTTGCAAGCCCTAGCCATGGGGCGTAGTATTTTGGGAGTCAAATTAACAGACCGCATCTGAAATACAATAAATACTACGCTCCAAAACTAAAATACCTGGGCCTATTGCATAATAAAGTACAAGCCCATACTATTAGTAAAAATCTATGCAAAACCACTAATACGATTAGCTTGTACTTTATTATGCAATCGGCCCCTGATGTAGCTCAAACAGCCACCAAGCTCAAATAGGAATGGGCTGGGTATGTCTGACGCATGCCGGAGGAATTGTGGGTGTAAAGTGTGTAACCAAGCGGGTCCCACGCCATAGATTTCGGTATCGTGGCAGAACAAGGCGACGTTAGCGAGATGAGCTTGATGCCTTTTATCAAGACTTGTGGGAGACTGCCCAAGATCGGGCTACGTGGAAGGAAGGGAGGGGGGCCATTGCCCAGCAGTGGTACATTATAGGCTGTTTAATAAAAAAAAATGTGGAAGCAGTCACCAGCGATAATATATTATCTAACATTGGCCTCAAAAATATCGGACACACTCTTATGCCTCCAGTAATAAAGACGTGTCAGATATTTTTAAGGCCAATGTTGGATAGTTATATTATTGCTGGTGACTGTACCGGTACAAGTGAGTTTTATTCAAGGTGCTGTTGTAGTTCCATCAAGTGCCAACAGTCATTAGTATACATACATAGCAGAGCCTGGCCAAAAGTTCTTAGCAAAATCTAATTCTGTTACGAGTAGGGAAAGATGGGTGGCTTCGTACACGAAGCCACCCCAATGCCAATGCTCCCTGTGTACAGGGAGCATTCGTACAGTGGTCATATCTTGACTATCCAGCATGCTGAAGCGTTCATATTTGTATGCGTCACTGCCGGTCATATGCATAGGCTACCCTTAAAAAGTGATGGCAGTGCGGCAGCAGATTTCGCCGGAAATAATTAATATGTGTTTTCGCGATTTGAAAGTAATTTTTGGTTCTCCTTTGAATACTTCCATCTCTAATAAGTTTTACTCAAATTTGAAAAAATATTTTTGTAGTTTGTAATTAGATGCTTGACATTAATTTGTAAACAATGGTTTTGGGATTACATTAACGGTTTTTTTTCTTTGTTATTTCTTTTCGGATCGTTCTGGTTGGGGTGCCTTCGTACAGTCAAAATGTATGTGATTTCATACTGTGTACGAATGCACCCCATGTAGGTATGTTAAAAAAATGCGTATCAAGAAAAATTATAATTACAAAACCAGGTGAGTAAGATATGCCTGAAAGGTGACTGAAACAGGTGAGATAGCTGAAAATCCAATGAATCCTGGGGAAAAACGAATAGTGTACGAAGCCACCCCACGTGTGGGGTGCATTCGTACGATTCCCACTTTTTGGGAAAACGATTATATCTTGGCACAGTTGCTTTGTATCCAAACTGAAATACACAATTATTATAGCCAAATAAGTGAGTGATACAGTAGCATTCATCTCATTTTAAAACAGCGGTTAGTTTTTTTTAACAATTCTTAAAGTAAAAAGTGTACGAAGCCACCCCATCTTCCCCTACATTATTGCATTTTATATACGAAGGGGTTTCTACGATTTATTTTCAGGATTTTAACGATCTGAAAAGTTCCTGGAACTTTCCTCATGCAGAATACTAATATTCAGCTATTGAGCATTACATTTTACTAGTTACAATGTTTATACATTGCTAGGGCAGTCGCCCATACTTCAGTCTAGCCATGTCCTTTATACTCAATAATATTAACAAAGAGTTCCATTTTCAAAATTTTAACCTATTTTTTAATTATTATGTTTACAAGTGGCCAGTTCTAAAAACCTTCAGTGTCACCCTCGTAACAGAGGAAAAAAAAAACAGAGGCGGAGGCGGAGGCGGATCCGAAGGTGTAAAACCAAACGAAAGTTCCGTCTTAACAGATGCGGAGGCGAAGCTCCGTAATATGCCTACTTTTGACCTTCCCATTCCCTTACGTTACACTAAAATCTACAGATTATTGAAATGCATAATTTTCTGCATGTAGTTAACCTTAATCTGACGTGCTCATGTATTTCTTACTATTTATTAGCTATCGATTTTCTTACTATTCTGGGCTGGGATTCTACACGGTCAATAACGATATCGTCTTTAACGTGTTTCCGTCTTGTCAACATTTAACTCTTGTCATTTACAATAATGGCAACTGTGACATAAACGATTCTAAAACACGTCAAGCGCGATATCGTTATAAGGGGTTATTCCTATCTTCCAACCTATCCGACCTAGGTATATGGAAATTTTGCTACGAGTATATACCTACCTGGGTTGGACCGGTTAGAAGATGGGAATTACCAGTTATAACGCAGTAGAATAGAGGCCCTGATCGGCAACTCTGGGCGCGCGGCCCTATATAGGAGGCGAGAGGTTATATTTGGTGGAGGTAGGTACTCGACAGGGTGGGAGGAATCCTCCATATGTTAATCTGCTACACTCGAACACGTCCCGAAATCCCCTCTTGAGCTACCCTACTATAGTGCCATTAAAAGATTAAAATTCTTTACCAACAAATTGACATGTTAATATTATTGAGACCAAATTTGATAAAAAATTAACCCCTCCCCCTCTCCCCCTTCTCGTTACTTTGATAAAAATATTATTGCCTATGTCACCCTCCAAGGCCAAGGCCAAGGCGAATGTAACGACACCACATATGATAAATCCCACAAGGCGTTTCTTTAGGCTGCAGAGTGTGCCATAGCTACTATTTCTTTATTTCGGTAAATAGACATTCATAAGTGTAATAACTTCAAAATAAATCACATACGACACTTTCATCCTTTATTATACATTTATTACAATTCTATACTAAACACATAATAAAAACAGGTCCATGTTAGGTACATTGCTTTACATAACATTACATCAAAAAATATTACTTAACCTGGCGCGTGAACAATACTACGCTAAGGGAATGTATGAAAGTAATCCTCTTATAACACAACAAATAACCTTTTAAGAAATAATTTCAGCGGGTGATAAAATTATAAATTTAATATCGTGCATGATAATTATAATTCAGTCACATTTCGTTGAGTTTATTTTTTATTCCATGTCCTTTATTAGCAAAATAATAAATTAAAGTAAAAAAATGTTGTAAATTAACTCCTTCCTAAGATATTATCTATTTGAGTACTTAATGAACTTTTGACTAGTCTTCGAATCTCTTAAAAAGGCCTGATTGTTCACGTGCCGGGGTACATACCACAGTGAATGCCGTATTAGCTAAAAAGTAACAAATAAATTGTAATTATTGATACAATACAAGGCCGGAAAAAAGGAAAGGAAGGGGATCCTGGGATTTTAGTGGTAATCATCTTCAATTGGTTAAATATTTTTAGAACCATATAAGTAGCTTAGTCCTGATGTATCATTTAACAAAATAATTAAATATTAAAGGTGGTTTTTGGGGTGGGCAATGTTACCCCCTAGGGCTAAAATAACCAGAGTTTACGTTAGCAATTTTTTTATCGCGTTCTTTTATATCGCAAATTAATTTATTCGTCTTTCTTCATGTCGCGATGTTTTATGTATTTTTTTATAATGTTTTCGTTAATTTTCGTCGCATGTTTTGCCAGTAGATTATTTTACTAGTCGCATTTTTTCTCAACCTAATTTGACAGAGACAAAGTCGTAATTTGTATCTAAGAGGGGCGCCTGAAAAGTTCAAAGCCTAAGGTGAAAAAACAATTTAGTTTTTTTTTTTTTCAATGTGATCCCCCTCTAATTCGATGCATTTCTTAGGTACATTTACAATATAAGGCTTTTATGCCGTTAAAAACCATTCTTTGCTTTGGCCTTGAAAATGCTCTTCTAGGGCCACCTTCATGTCTTCATCACTTCAAAATCGCTTTTCTCTTAGGTCTTTCTTTAAGTTACTGAACAGAAAATAGTTGCTAGGGGCTAAATCTGGACTATACGGAGGGTGGTTAATTTCTTCGAAGCCGATTTCCTTCAGAGCTAGTCTTGCAACACGCGCGGTATGAACGGGGGCGTTGTCTTGCAAAATCAAAACGCCTTAACAGATTTTGGCCGTTCTTTTCTCAAGTATAGCTTGAGGAACTTGTCTCAATAGCTCAGAATAGTGGGTTGGATTTATTGTAGAGCCTTTTGCTAAATAATCTATTAAAAGAGTTCCATCCGCGTCCCAAAACACCGTAGCCATTATAGCTTAGAAACCGATCTTTGCACTTTAAACTTCTTCGCGGCCTTTCACCCTTCTCAATCCACTGCATGGACTCCGACTTACATTCAGGATTATACTGTCCAACCCATGTTTCATCAACGGTTCCTATCCTGGAGCAAATTTCTACTATCTCCGCACAAGTCTAAAAACGCCTGAGAAGTTTCGACACGCCGCTCTTTGTTACCCAACGCGCGCTGACCATAGTCATGTGTAAATGTGTATGAAGGATTTCTCCAACCCGCTCTTTGCTAATACTCAAGGCCTCAGCTAATTGACACATCTTAATTCTTCGATCTTCCAATACAATTTTTTGACTTTAGCGAAGTTTTGGTCGGTCACTACCGATTCTGGCCGTCCTGAGCGGGGGTCGTCTTTGATCGACTCTCGTCCTTGTTTAAATAGGCTACTCCACTTTTTAACTGTAGCATAGGCGGGCCCAGAGACACCATAAATAGCAGCAATTTCTTGAAAAATGCATTGAGGCGTTTTTAAACTTTTCGTGAGGAACTTAATCACAGCCCAGTAGTGCTCGATTTTCGTAATATGCAATGATATTTCAGATATGATAATGTTAATCATTGAATATCTCGAGAAATTACAATTGTAACGACAGTGTTTTTTCCATTATTATGTTTTTAAATGATCTATCTAGTAGTCAGTACCATAATTACATATACAACCTCAAAATACCTTAGGCTTAGAACTTTTCAGCCGCCCCTCGTAGGTTAGGTTAGGTTAATTTTTATATCAGGCCCGGAGGGCTGAATCAGGAGCTCCGCATGCGGAGCTCCGTCGACTCGGTCGCTATCAAATAAGAAAAAATGCTACTAGTAAAATAATCTACAGGTAAAACATGCGAAGAAAATGAACGCAAACATAAAATGCTTTATGAAAAATCGCTGCATGAAGAAAGACGAATAATTAAATTTGCGATATGAAAAAACGCGACGTGAAAATTCCCTGCATGATAAAAAAAATGCTTTTGTGAAAATATTTTAACAAATCTTCCTCATTGTAAATTTAGATTTAGAACGCTTTTTCTAGTTATAATCATATAGATTATTTTCATTTAGACTGTGTTTTTTATAAATGTTTTATATAATTCTTTGCTTTATAATATGATAATAGAATAAGATGTTTAAAAACGAAAAAATAGTAGATTGTACAACAGGGACATAAAACAAACCATTTCATCCAAGACTGTTAATTAAGTAATAAATAATTAAGCGAAATAGAATATTTTTTTGCTATTGATACAGATCGATTTTAAATATTATTTTAAATCGATCTGTATCAATAATTCTATCTTTTAAACTTTCTACATGAAACTTTTAACTTAGGTCGAACGCAATACTAGTCGAAGAAAACAACTAAGGCCCCCCACAGACCTATAAAATGTTTGCGCAATCGTCTTTTTGTACAATCTGATTGAAACAGGTTCTGCCCCTACACGTGTCAATTGATTGAGTCAATCATCAATCATTATGATCTATGGTCCATGATCAATTACAAACTAAAACGGAGTTATCAGGCTCAACGTTACGTGAAAAACAGCTACATTGAGATATTATGAAAGATGTCTGTTGAACAAGGATATGGCTGCTGCAATTGCGCTGATAATTTAATTAAACAAGTAAACGGTAAATTGTGCAATCACTACTACAGACAACACAATCACACGTGATGACACAAACAAAGTTCAACTCTGTCAAACTTTTATAAAATGATTGCGCAAACTTCAATCATAGCCATAGACGATCAAAAAGTTTGGGCAATCAGTGTGATTGCACAAATAAATTGATCATCTGTGGGGTGCCTAAGTTCAAAACAAGACAAAAACCTCTTTCCCGCAAGGGTATCCGGGTGAATCAACTTTTAAGGTACTCCCCAATTTTCGACATGTCTCACTATGTCACCTTAATTTGGTAGAATGCAATTTTTTTTTTGATGTGGTCAATATATTGAATAAATCAGACAATTAAACTTACTTTCTAGCTGACAATTTTAAAAATTCTTCTATGATTTACACAAATATATCAGGTAACGCAGGGGACGACGTTGTCCCCGGGTTTTGTATGAAAAACGTGCATTTTCCACTGCGTTACCATGTTTTTACAAAATTATAGAAATGGTTTATGATTATGAATAGTGAAATCCGAAAATCTGATTATCTAATTTTAACATGTGTAAACCATTATCAATCTCACATAATCTAGTAAGTTTTTATAGGAATTTAAAAGTTGATTCACCCCCATAACTCTTATTTAACTTTTTTATTATTTTCTGCATGAAACTTAACTTAGGCCGAACGCAATACTGCCAAGTCATAGGTCGATTTTGTATTTTTTTGTTAATAATGCTTGTTTTTTATAGTTTTAAAATTTATTTTCGTTGGATGGAACATAGAAGGCAAATAAATGTATTGTGTCGGTTTGGAATTATCTGTGGCAGTCAAGGCAAGTGACAGCTGTGACAGTCGACAGGTCATTTTAACCGTTATGAACAAATGCAAAGCATTATAAAATATTAATAGATAGTTAGAATAAGAAGAATAAGTGGAATAATAGCTTTAATGTTGTTTCTCTTTTCAGGTAAGATTTTTGTAATTATATTGCATAAAAACTAAGTGTGCTTAACCTAAATATAAGTTAATAATAAAAAACTGTTCTCTTTTCAGAGCAACACAATACAGTTTTATTTCACCACTTCCACATCCTAGTAAGAGTGTTTAAAACACACATTATATAAATAAAAGTAAATGTAATCAAATAACAAGTTTATTTAGTGCAGTCAACTCGTCTGTCTGGCTGTAGGGCTTAACTGTCTTAGTCTAGATGACGACAACACTTTATGCACTAATGCATAAAATGCGATTTTATGCAGCCTATACCCAGCATAAAGAAGGACTTTACGAGCAGGAGGAGTAAAAAGTATTATTGTACAAATACTATTTAAAATATTAACCATTATGACGTATATTGCCTTCGTCATCGCGGTAGAGTGGTAGAAAACCTAGACTATTTTGATTGAAATTAAAAAGGATTTTTAGTTTCTCAGTCAGCTTAAACTATTCATCTTATTTAATACATGTTTCTACTCAGGAGGTACCGATACTTAAGTTTTTTTTTTAATCTAACGTATATTTCAATGGTCCTGACGTCAGAATATTGGATGGACCTTATTTTTGATATAGTTCTCTTTGGAGAGAGGTACACAAAATGTCATAAATGGTACACAGCGGTACACAGTTGGCACCAAATATCTTTAAACATTTCCTTGGAATTCCTGAGGTCCACCCACCTGATTTATTAGGTAATTTATGAGGACAAACATGGGTACAGATATTAAATTTTACGAACTCCTTTTGACTCCGGTTGTAGAAGTAACCGCTAAAAGTGGGCGTTAGCAAAGAAACCTGATACGCATTATATATTTTTAAGTTTTAAGATATATTAAAAATAATTTCCAGTAAAAGAAATGCCAATAGAAACAGATTGCAATGAATACGAGGGTGGTATAATAAGTAATGATGAACCTTGAAGCTACGCGGTTTGGATGAATATTAAAATGTTTTTGCCTACATCCGCCATCTTGGACGCGGGAAAATTGACAGTTTCAAATGATTCCGTCAATTTCTTCATGACTTATAGTTTTTTAAACAGAACGAGTGGCATTGTTTGTGTAAAATGGAAAAATAACAATATCGATCAGTGATTCGCTGTCTGTTTTTGAAGGGGAAAACGCATGATGAAATTAAAACTGAGTTAGATACCGTATATGGCGATACTTCACCTTCTATTGCCACAGTAAAGCGGTGGTATAACGAGTTCAGAAATGGAAGAACATCTGTGTTTGATGAGGCCCGCCCAGGACGTCCAAATGAGGTTACCACGGAGGAAAACATCAACAAAGTCCGTGATATGAACGATCGTAGACTGAAGTTGAGGGAGGTAGCCGAGGTATGTGGCTTGTCACTGGAGCGTGTACAAAATATCGTTCATAAACATTTGGGAATGAGGAAGTTATCGGCCCGATGGGTACCGCGTTTGCTAACAGAAGAAAATAAGCAGAATCGTGTAGCCACTTCCAAAGAGTGTTTGGCACTATTAAAACATAATCCGAAAGGGTTTTTTATGCGTTATGTTACCGTGGACGAAACGTGGATCCACCACTATACTCCCGAAACAAAACAACAGTCCAAGCAGTGGACCTGCCCCGGCGAAAATTCTCCAAAAAAAGCAAAAACGGTTCCGTCGGCCGGGAAGGTTATGGCGACCGATTTTTGGGATTCCCAAGGAGTTATCCACATTGACTATTTAGCGAAGGGAAGAACGATCACGGGGCAATATTACTCTGATTTATTGTCTCGGTTTGATGAAGAATTAAAGAACAAACGGCCCCGTTTAGCCCGCAAAAAAGTGTTATTTCACCAGGATAATGCTCCGGCCCATTCATGTCACATCGTCAAGGCCAAACTGGATCAATTGGGCTACAAAATACTGCCGCACGCTCCTTATTCGCCAGATTTAGCCCCGTGCGATTTCTTCTTGTTCCCAAACATGAAATCTTGGCTCGGAGGCAAACGCTTCATACAGAGGAGTATTTTGCAGAGTTTCCGAAGACATATTTTTTGGAGGGCTTAAAGAAGTTGGAGACGCGTTGGGATAAGTGCATACTTTTGAAAAGGGACTACGTAGAAAAAAAAACAAGCAATAAAAAACATTTTCTTGGGTAGGCTCACTACTTATCATACCACCCTCGTAGAAACCACAGAAAAATATGTAGGTAATTAAGTATATTTTATAATATTTCATAGTTAATAAATGTTATACACCATTTAGAGAAGATGTTATTGTTAAAAGTTAAAAAATGCTACCTCATTATGGACAGTCAGCATCAAAAGTAACTGGTCGTTTCAAGCGACTTTTGTACTTTATCGCATTAACACTTTAGACAATCTTGTTTGACATTGCTTACGAGACAGTAAAGCGACACAGTACTAAAGTGATAAGTTACTTTTGATGCTGACTGGATCACTCTTCTACGTTTAGGTGCCATTCTGACGTTACTCCGTGAAACAGCTTAGCGTGGACTCAACTTACTAGTGACCCGACCGCGTCACGATCGTGAACGAGCGCTCTCGAGGTTATTCGCACTAAAACAATGTGCACGTGCACGCCTGACAACATTCGCAGCCTAACAAACATCGTGTGAAAGGGGTCGTTTTTTAAAAAAAAAAACTTTTTTAAAAGGCTAAATGAAAAAAAATCACGATCGCGTCTTTTGTCTAAGTGCGCGCCGAGCGTCCAGTGCGCCTTCATTAGTATTATTGTGTTTTCTAATAAACTAAACTATTATCTTGGAATCGAAGAGCGGTTCTCTGTTGTAAAAATGAATACACAATGTATAGCATATAGCATATATGAAAGAGTTTAATAACTTTTACTCTTCGTGTGGTCAACTTAACAAAAAAGGTTGCCACACAGACCTAGATAAACCTAGATGCCGCCAATGCATGTACTTCGCGTGTATCTAAGTAGAGCGGTGGGTGAGCATTTGCCGCTCAGTCGCGCTCCTGTCGTTCTAACTGTCGGACGTTTGTTGCTGCACTAGAAAATGCCTCACTGCACCGTAATTAACTGTTCACATTCAACAAGAGTTGCAAGTCGAGTAAACGGTAACGTCCCATTTCATACGTATTTTTTCTAAAAAAGAAGTTTTTTTTTTTATTCAAATTGAATTGTTTTTAACTTGGAGTGATGTCGTGTCGTTTCTACCAAAATAGTTACATGCATAGTATATTTTTGAAGTACGCCATCCATTGAGGCTTCTACTCCATATTATACTCAAGGCATATTATGTGTAGGCCGCAATGGACAGTGAAGCAAACGATTTCTGCGTAATTCTTCAGGTTGTATGGTGGTAGGGATTTTCTTATTGTCTGTCGATTTAAAGTCAGTAGTGCTGGATACTGCAATGTTTCATGCAATATCACTGTGCAATTCGATTTATATATATATATACGGGAGCCATACAAGAATGGCTCCCGTATAATCGCAGCAAACCTAGGCAGGCCAATAGGAGTATGTTTTTTTTTCGAAAGGAACCCACACAGGCCATATAAAACGAGTATATTCTATCAAAACGTTAGGGGTCTAAAGGGTAAACTGGCGTTAACAAAAAATATGCTAGCGACTTTCCCATATGACATTCTGACCTTAACTGAAACTCGCTTGGATGACACTGTTTCGGACTCTGAATTGTTTCCACCTGGCTATGAAGTGGCGCGGGTAGACCGCAAGGGGCGCACCGGTGGTGGCGTTCTCCTGGCGGCGCGCGCGCCTTTCTCACTCCGGCGACTAGAGTGCGGTGCGCTGCCTGATGACGAGATTGTCTGCGGCCTGATAACCAAGGGACACCTGCGCTTCATATTGATAGTGGTTTACCTACCTCCCCAAGTTAAAGACTCCTGCTATTTTTCTGCGTTAAATTGCATTGAAAGAATAACTTGTGAATATTCACTCCCTATTGTTGTTACGGGAGATTTCAATCTTTACTCTTCTAACAAAAATGTCCGTAATGAATTTGACTCATTCCTATCGTGTTGTAAATTAAGCCAACAAAACACAGTAGTAAACAGTCTAAACCGCTTGTTAGATCTAGTGTTAACCAACAATGTAATACCTAGTGTTGTGGTATCTGAAGCCGTCACTGGTTTAGTGTCCTCTGAAAAGCACCACCTTCCTCTTGATATTGTTGTGTCTTTGCAGCATCGGTTTTTTCGTCCCTTAGATAGTACTCAACTCATTCAAGAGCATCCATCTAAAAACTTCCGCAAAGCCAATTTCCCACTCTTATATGATAAATTATCAAATGTTGATTGGACCCAACTTAATAGCTTAAAGGATGTAAATGATGGTGTCGAGTATTTTTACGAGGTAATTAACGATATAATCTCAGAATGCGTTCCTGTAAGGGCATGTAAAAATACACGAAATAATTACCCAGAATGGTTCACAGCTGATATTATCAAAATTAATCAATTGAAAAATCTATACCATAAACGGTTCAAAATAACAAGCCACCAGCTAGATTATGCTTTTTTTGTGTATTACAGGAAACTTGTTAAGACTAAATCCGAACTCGCAATGCACCATTACGTGCGTCGTTTGCAAGCAGATATTATTGCGGATCCGTCTTCATTCTGGGCATTTATCAAACGCAACCGCGCATGTAAGCAGGCTGATACCTTCGCCCCTCAGTCATCGCAAGAGGTTGCCGATGGATTTGCTCACTATTTCAAAAGTGTCTATTTACCCCTGGGTAGTATGTCTACTCCAGGCTCCCCTTCACCTATCATTTCTTTTGGCTCTTCAGCCTCCCATTGGTTTCCAGGGACAATACACATTAAGTGCATCGATCAGTCACATATTAGGTCAGCTATTAAGCGGCTGGCGGCAAAGTTCACCCAGGGGCCTGACAATATACCACAATTTATAGTTAGGGACTGCGGTGAATCTTTCATTCAGCCGCTACTGCGTCTGTTCAACCTTTTTCAATCTATTGAGACAATGACGTACCCAACGTGCTGGAAGACAACAAAAGTTATTCCAGTTCACAAGTCAGGTCATAAGTCAGATATCCGCAATTACAGACCCATAGCGGTATTGTCAGTGTTTGGGAAGATTTTTGAATCTGTGATTTATAACCAGTTGTATAGCCAGTTGCGCAGTTGGTTCTGTGATGAGCAGCACGGATTTCTCCCTAAACGTTCCACTACTTCAAACCTTCTAAACATATCAACTTTAATATCCAATCATTTAGACCAGCGTCGCCAAGTTGATGTTGCTTATTTTGATTTTTGTAAAGCTTTTGATAGAGTGCACCCCGACATCTTACTGAAGAAGCTAGACCTTGCTGGCGTGTCGGCGGATGTATTGAGCCTAATTCACAATTATTTGTCGGACCGGAAGCAATATGTTAGTTATAAAAATACTAGATCAGACCTGTATCCAGTGACGTCGGGAATCGGGCAAGGTAGTTCGCTCGGTCCTTTGCTGTTTTTAATATTAGTAAACGATCTCCCGGCCTCTATCAAGCACGCCTCATGTCTTCTATTTGCCGATGACGTAAAACTAGCGATTGATGTTGCTAGTCTTGGCGACTGTGCCAAACTCCAAGAAGACATTAGCAGTGTCTGCCGTTGGGGTAGAGACAATAGCCTGGAACTGAATGCTGAAAAGTGCTCAATTATGTCATACTCGCGGGCATTAAATCCTCTTCAGTTCCCCTACATCCTGCATAGCGCGCCTATGATGCGTGTAAGCTCCGTGAAAGATCTCGGTACGTGGTTCGATTCTCAACTTAGCTTCAACTTGAACATAATTAAGACATGCGACTCGGCCCGGAAATGCTTGGGTTTTGTGATCAGGCAATCTAAAACATTTACCAATAGGGCCGCTATGATAGCGCTGTTCAATGCTTACGTTCGTAGCAAGTTAGAAACAAATGTAGTCGTGTGGAGCCCACACGAGACCCAGTACATACTGATGCTCGAAAGGGTGCAGAAATCTTTTATCCGTTTCCTCTACAACAGACTTTGTGGTTATTACCCCAAACTCTATCCCACATTGTTCATTCTCGGAATGGTCGGTTGTTCTTCCCTAGAAATCCGTAGGGATATCCATCTCGTTAGGTATTTCTTCCAACTATTGCGAGGTTTAACCTATAATCCTTCCCTTTTATCCGAAATTGGCTTGTGGGTGCCCTCGGTGCCCACCGTCCGGTTGCGCCCGCGGCGGCGGCCACTGCTCGCAGTGCCGGCGGCGCGCACGCGCAGCCACTCCCACTCCCCGCTCCTCCGCGCGCTTACATTACTCAATGACATTCTACACAGTGACGGCGACGTGGATTTGTTTTGTAGCTCCGAAGCTAGGCTTGTGGCTTCAGCCACCAGCTATCTGGAAGCTAGGGCCAGGTTAAGCTCTGTTGTAGCCTAGTATAGTCTATGTTTATAGTTACTCTCTTTATCTATATTGTTAATTAAGGTGATCAGCATGTTTGGTTATTTACTGTAAGTGTTGATTGTGTACCTATGAATAAATAAATAAATAAATAAATAAATTTATAATCGATTTTTGTGACAGAAAATGATAATTAAGGCTAGTTACTATACAATAACGTTATTCTTTAACATTAAAAATATTTCGAATTCCCTAATGATTCAATACTAAGAAAATAATGGATTAATGCGCCAGAGAATTAAAAAAAATGGTTCCCTAGCAAACATGGCAAGACTTTTCGATCCACTTTAATGTATGAGCTGACAAACTGCCCTGTAGTTTGGCACGATTATACAATAGGAATCATGTAAGTAATGCTTAAAGTAAATCAATATATTTAAATTTCAATGACGTCTTCTATGGCACGCAAGAGGCGCCGCTTATTGAACTCAGCAATTCCGACCATAGATATACTTTAGAGTATGGGTGAACGAGATGTAAAAAAGAGCTATGCATTATATTTAATTTCATTAATTATCCTTTATTTATTGTGTTATTGCTATGTCACAAAATATAAATTATCCATTGCAGAATGTAGATCATCAATTTTCATCAAACCAAACAATCTGTAACTTGTAATGTTTCATTGTCAGTCTATAAACTCGAAGTATAATCGATAAAAGAATCGTCAGAAAATCAATAATATAAATATTGATTTATTATTACGGAATATTTTGTATGCTTAAAACAGATGTATTAACGTAACTTCATAGGTTACTTGAATTTTGAAGTAAAATGCAAAACGTTAACTAAAGGGGGCGGGCTGCGTACGTCGTACTAGCCGGTGGCGGCGCTTTTGAATCGGTTTCACGCGGCGTTAGTATTGGACATCACTAAATTGCTTATGTGACGTCATAGTACGCATATAAAAATTGACACGCTCGGTTTCCATACTATTGAGCGCGTTTGCGGCGTCTATATGGTCTGTGGGCCACTTTTTCCGTTTAGTTACTCACTAATAGTTCAATTGTTGTTTTGTCGTATACCCTACAAATTGTGTATTCATTTGTACAACAAAAAACCACCTTGCCATTTCAAGACATTATTTAGTTTATTAGTAAACAATAATAGTAATGAGGGCGCCACTGGACGCTCGGCGCGCTCTGAACGAAGTGAGTCATACAAACGCGCCGCAGCAGCAGCCCGCCTCGTGGGCGCCCGTCGCGACCACGAGGCTGGCCAGGCCCTTCATCAGCCACTGGCTGGTGTTGCGCACTCCACTACCTCCTCCCAAACGTGCCATTTAACCTAATTTAATTTAGTATTGTTGTTTTTTTTTACTTTTATTTTGTAAGAACATTTCTATGTGATACTGATATATTTATTTTATTTTAAAATTTAATAATTATTAGTGCTTAAGTTTTCTTTATACATACTAATACAATAAATAATAATTTCTGAAAAAGCGAAATTAAAGAAATTGAAAGTAAACTGATGTAATATATGTAATAGATTATTAATTTTATAACATAAAACAATGTAAGACGTGTTTTGAAAGTAAAAAAACACACCATGTTTACATGAATAGTACTGCACGTTTAATTGAATTATAACTAGTTTTAGTCAATATTGCTTCCGCAAAATAAACGGAGCTTATTTTTTACCATTAAATACTTCACAGGAATCTAGATAAGTTTTAAAATAAACGATTGATTAGATACAACAGAATATCGAATATCAGTCCTCATTTGTTTGTCTTATAAACCAGTCGTGTACTAATTGAATGTACAAGTTTTAAAATTCCACGATATTTAATCTAAATTTTATTAACATAAACTTTAAAGTTAACTTTCGCTTGTAACTACAGTTATTGAGTTGCGCTTATCGCTACATCGGTGACCGTGCTCTTCGCCCCCCCGCAAATAAAAATTTCGCGAGTGTGTGTGTGCCGCTGTCGCCCGCTATCTTGCAAACGGGTTAAGGAATTTATTTTGTTGTGCTTTCACCCGCAATAAACTCAAAAAGATGAGTTTTCTTCGTCATTCACCTCCGAAAAGTGGCTCACAGCCGGAGATTCCGACCTATGTAGACCAGGATGCCCATCTAATTACCATGCGGAAGAGGAAACAGCCGGAAGTTGATTGCGATATTAAACACGAGCTTACTGAATTTAGAAAAGATATAATGTCCCTTCTCACAAATTTTACCACAGCGCAAAACGAGAAGTTGGTTGCTATGCGAGAAGACATAAGGTCTGAAATTCGGGATCAGCTGCGTGTAGTTACATCATTATCAGAAAGCGTAATGGAAGTACAAACTCAAGTGAAGGCCAGTTTGTCCGAGTTTGAGAGTAGGATTTTGTTAGCGGAGAAGAAAATGACGTCAGTAACCGCAATATCAAAAACTCTTGATGAGGCCCAAGAAACTATCGAACGCTTGGTCATGGAAAACAACTCAAACAAACAATTCTCAATGCTCAACAACTTAGAGATCTCTGGCATACCGTATAGTAAGGGAGAAAATTTAATGTCCATTGTTCGCGACATATCTACCAGGGTCGGATTTCATCTAGGTGATAATGATGTCGATATCATTCACCGGGTTCGCCGCTTCCAAACAGGCCAACGTGACTCTCCACAGAACAACAGACCACCGGCAATTATAGTTAAATTTACTCAGCGCAGTCGCAAAAATGATTTACTCGCCGCGGTGCGCGCGCGCCGCGGCCTCACAACAGCTGACATCGGGTTGCCTGGGCCGGCCGCCACTGTGTACGTCGGCGACCACTTGACCCCCGCCAATAAGTTATTACTTAAGCAAGCCAGGCAACTGAAACTGGAGCATAACTATTCTTTTGTATGGGTTCGCGACTGTAAAATCTTCCTTCGAAAAACCGAGCAAAGTAAAGTTATAACTATAAATACCCAATCTGATCTCAAAAAGATCAAGTGACGGTACTTGATAACGATAAGTATTACTAATTATAATGTTTTCCTAATACTGAGTTTAATGTCTGCCTTATTAACTTGTAAATCTTTCTCTATTGTTCTTAGACCCGAGCAATGTTGTTATTTTTATAACTGTATCCGTAAGTACGTAGCCTCGAATCTTTTACTATTCGATGTAGATTCCTATGATGTTTCTAATAACAATTCCTTTTATCAACGTATACTTTTACCTTGTTTGTTTGAATACTGTGCACGCACGCCTTTGATAAATAGTATAAATTCCCATTTATTATTATTCCTCTATATTCTTTTTTCTAAATCAAATGCATGTTCCTCAATTTCAAGCGGCGCTCTCGTTTTTAATTATCCAATGCAATATTTTATTTTAATACCTAAAAATTACTAATAACATTTTCAATGGATATTACCAAAATGTGAGGGGATTGAGAACAAAATCTAATGAGTTTTTTTCTAAAGTTGCTCAGTGTGATTACGATTTTATCTGCCTGACCGAAACTTGGTTAACTCCAGATTTCTATGACGGAGAATTTTTCGATCGTAGTTATAATGTGTTTCGATGCGACCGGTCGGCGTCGGAGAGCGGCGCGGCGCGCGGCGGCGGCGCGGCAGTGGCGGTGCGCGCGCGCCGCCGGGCGTTCCGCCGCGACTGGCCAGTGCCTCCGCGCGCTTATTGCGACTGTGTCTGGGCCTCTGTTCCGCTGGATTCATGTGCACGGGACAGATCGCTCGACCAAGCTCATAATGCACAACAACAATCTTTCTTCAATATAGCCTGTATTTATATTCCTCAGGGTACCGGATATAAAGAAACGTTGACCTCCTTTTTTGAAATCGCTAGTCAAATAATTATAGATAGGCCAAACGATTTATTTTTGCTCACTGGTGATTTTAATGTACCCGAGGCCGAGTGGGTGACACGCTCTTCCCCAGGGATGCTTTTATTGCCGAGTAGCAGTTACTCAACACAAATAATCCATGATTTCTTATCATATACAGAATTAAAACAATTTAATTGGGTTTATAACGTCAATAGGCGAATTCTCGATTTGATAATATGCAGCACCGAGTGTACAGTCGCTGCTTGCGACCAGCCACTCACGCCTGAAGACATTCACCATAAAGCGATTGTTATAGACATTAACTTGAATTTCGAGCCTACTCTTAAGCCGGCACCCAAAATTATTTCAAATTTTTACTCTGGTGATTATAGTAAAATTAACTTGGAATTATCTAAAATTAATTAGTATACGTTTTTCGATGATTGCGATTTCATAAGCAGTGTTACTAAATTCTACGATCTCCTTAATGATTTAATTTATAAACACATCCCGCGCCGTAAGGTGAATGTATCAGCGTCTGTGCCGGTATGGTACACTAGACCATTAAAAAAGGTGCTAAATGAAAAACGTAAATTTCATAGGTTATGGAAGAAATACAATAATCCTTTAGACTACGAAACATATAAAATATTACGAAAACGGGCGGATAAGATGCAATTACAATGTTACAATAGTTATATATCTTATACGGAACAAAAAATCAAATCAAATCCAAATTATTTCTGGTCATATATAAAATCTAAATCCTCAAAAAATAAATTAATGCAAACAATGAATTATAAAGATCGCACTACTTCTGATGGAGCAGAAATATGTAACCTTTTTAACCTTCACTTTCACTCTGTATTTGAGAAATCTGATAACATACCTTTTGACTTTAGCAGTTTAACACCACCTTGTGAACCTTTAATCGATATTAGTAATATAGAAATCAGCCGTGCCACAGTGCTTAAGTTATTAAATAAAATTAATGTTAACAAAGGTGCAGATCCTGATGGTATTCATCCTTATTTTATTAAAAAATGCTCTTCAAATTTAGCGTCTCCACTCACTATCCTATTTAAAAAATCCATCAAAAATGGCTGCGTTCCAGACATTTGGAAAAGGGCTTTTGTCACTCCTATCCCCAAGGGCTCAGTTAGTCGGGACATTGAGCAATACAGGCCTATTTCTAAACTATGCCAATCTAATAAAATTTTCGAAACGATTGTTACAGACCAAATTTCTGAAGTTTTTAAAAATCACATTAGCCCTAACCAACATGGCTTCTACAGAGGTCGTTCGGTGGACAGTAATTTATTGACTTTTTGTAATGAGATCCTATTCGCGATGGACGAAGGTGCTTCTGTAGAAGCCGTGTACACAGATTTCGCCAAGGCATTCGACAAAATCTGCCACAACACGCTCCTTCTTAAGCTTTGGCGCCTAGGTATACATGGCGATCTGTTCCGCTGGATCAAGTCATATATTGAAAATCGAAGCCAATGTGTAGTTCTATCTGGTCACACCTCACAATTCAAGTCCATTAGTTCCGGAGTACCCCAAGGCTCTCATCTAGGTCCCCTATTGTTTACGCTTTTTATAAATGATATAGATAAATATATTAAAAATTGTAACGTGTTGCTCTATGCAGATGACACGAAAATTTTTAAAACTATCAATTCTGTCGAAGATTGTTATTTATTGCAAGAAGATTTAGTAAATTTTGAACTTTTCTGTAAAGAGAATAAGTTATTTTTAAATTTAAACAAATGTTTTGTAATTAATTTTTCAAAAAAAAACATAACTGTAACTTTAAATACACCCTATGTAACAGTCATCTTAGTAGAGTAACACAAATTCGTGACCTTGGTATTATTATGGACTTCAAGCTATCATTTAAACCCCATTTTGATTATATTTTAAAAAAGGCATATAAGCAACTTGGTTTTATCTTGCGAGTTGGAAAACCTTTCAAAAATAGTCTCACTTACAAAATTCTTTTTAACAGTTTTGTTCGCAGCAATCTTGAATTTGTGAGTGCTGTTTGGAAACCTTATCATGCTATTCATATTCAAAGAATAGAAAGTTTACAAAAAAGGTTTGTTAAAGCTCTCGATTTCAGAAGTGGACATGCTCACACTAGCTATAGGGATTCACTGACTCATCATAAACTCCAAACGCTCAGTGACCGCCGAGACTGTGTGGATTCAGTTTTGCTATACAAAATTTTAAATAATAAATTAAATGTCCCCTTACTACTTCATCAAATCCATTTTAGAGTACCAAGTAGACGTCTGCGCCAATGTCGAAAAAAAGATTTGTTCTCTATTCCCCGTTGGAGAACACGTTATGCACAAAATATATTCATGAGGCGTGCCTGCAAGCTATTTAACGACAACAAGAAACTTGAAAACATTGATATATTTAACTGCACTATCATTGCTCTTAAAAATGCTTTTCGTTAACATATATCTACTAAAATATATCTATCAAAATTCAAAATATCTTAATTTCGTTTTTTGTATCTTCGTTGGTCACAGACTGTATTTATTGTACTTTAAGGAAACTCCAGGTCTAATTTTAAGCAATAGTCTGTAAGCTTTTTTTTGTAAACGACTGTTTGTTTCTTAAATAAATAAAATAAAAATAAAAATAAGTAAATTTTCAACGGGTAATATTTAGTACGAAGCGAAACCTTGCTGCTGCGTAAACAACTAATCACAAAACCAAAAAAGGCCTTTTTTGTTTTGAATACTGCAGTTAATAAATGTACGGGAATGAAACACTTACATTATCTTATAATTGTTGATATTTTTTGTTGTTGTTATTATTATGTTTCGTATGCCAGGAGCCAACAGTGAGTTTCTCAGATTTTATTTATAGATAATAATTCTTCTAGCACACTCAGGAGAAAACCCATAAAATAATGGGTTCGTAATTGCCAATTGCAAACTTTTAGTACCCTTTGAAATCATGGTTTTAAACAGTGATCCAAAAGACGTCACCAAGGAAAAGACGTACAGCAAAAAGTTGACTGACGTTTTTGTCTAGGAAAAAAGAGGTATGTACTATAATTAAAAAAAAATTAATTTGTATACATTTAACACACTATCCCTTAAATCGAAATAAGCGAACACGTGTGTACACTTGACATAATAAAAAACAACACTAGGAATTAATATCTGGGCGTTTTCCAAAAAAAAATACCTTTAGTTAAGTACAAAAATTAACGACGGCAATTTTTCCATTACGTCACGACAAATAGTCATATATTTATTTACTACCCTCATAAGCCAATAGGTGGTATTTGACATTAAATAAGCATAGCAGATTCAAACCTTACCAGTTAGTAATATGGTTGAACTTGCTACATGAGTTTTGTCTGAGATGCCACCATTTCTCTTAAAGCAGTAGTAGTTAATTTTCGTGAAGTAATGGAAAAGTTACCGCTGTTAATTTTAGTCCTCAACTATAGGTACTTTTTTAGAAAAACGTTCATCTATATCACGACACTCGTAAGAACACGTAAGAAACCTCTTGCGTGCAAAAATTTGGAATACTCGTTTATGATTATAATATTGTTTTACACGTGTTCTAAGAATGCACAAGTTCCCTTATATCACATGCTCACAAACCACTAAAGACCATACATGTAAGTCTGACATTAGAATAATACTCATTTTAAATTAATTGATTTCAACGAATCTAGAGTATGAAACGGAAGTTATATTACTTATAAACCGATTAGAAATAACGCTTCAATAATTACAACTTAATCAATATAGACATTTTGAATAATATTTACAGGGCAGCTTGGTTATCACAAGATGGCGGCGAAGATGGGGGGCGCTCAAAAAGGTCGCCCGTTCTGTGGTCGCTCGGGCAACTTTGGAGGCACGTTCGGGACTGGTCGGCTACGCACGAAAAAAACAATCGTTAGTATACGAGTATAGGTGAACTACACTTATTTACACTGAGCAACCAACTCATTTAAAGAGGAATCGTGATTAATTATTCCGTTTGTATTCAAATCTAGATGAGAACTGCTAGACGAAAACAGTACAATGAAATTACTTAAAAATAGCAGGAAGCTAAGCAAGCAAATGTCTTTTTGATATATTAAGTACCAATTTCACCATACGATGTTACATTTAATCAAACTTAATCGACTGTTAACTCATACATTTTGACAACTGTTAACGCTCTAATCGTCTATTAAGTGGTTAACATCGTTTGGTGAAATTGGTACAAAGGCGTGCAGACAGACCTAAAATTTAAATACACTTATAAAATACAGTTATTTCTAGGAAACTAAAATAAAAAATCGAAATTTCCTTTTGAACATGCTTACAACACGAAAACCTATTTCATATCTCCGCGACATGCAGGTGCGCCACGAGGCCTCTGCGGGCAGTTAGTGCCAGTGTCGAAGCAACGGTGCGCCGAGAGCATGCGCCTCTCCTTCAACCACCAAACGCATTGGCAAGCTTTGCCGAAACCAGTGAGACCAATGAGCTATGATAACGTAACGTGCCTTTTATTTCGAGTAAGAGGACGGTTCTACGAGGGGCGTTCAATATATTCGTGGTACTGATATGTTACAACGTCTTTTAGTAAACATTTTATTACTGGCCAGTAAGTGTCATTAACAGTGATTAAAAACCAATAGATATGGAGGCAAAACTTTCATTTGTTTTTCTGCAACTGCCGAAGAAATATCATCACTATGAACTATTTTACGATGTTAGAAAAATTAGAGCACAGAGCCGTAATAAAGTTCTTAACAAAACAAGGAAAAAGTCAAAAAACTATAAAAGAAGAAATGGATACAGTTTATTGCTCCTTCGTTATCGATGATTCAAAAGTGGTCTAGCGAGTTTAAACGAGGAAGGACAAGCATTGAAGATGTCCCTCGACCGGGCCGGCCTGTTTATGCCACTTCTCAAGAAAATGTCGAAAAAGTGGAAAACATTATATTAGAGGATGGTCGGGTCAAAGTAAAATCGACTGCTGAGAGAACCAACCTTTCTGTAGGTACCATACACACTATCATTCATGATCAACTGAACATGTCAAAAGTTAGTGCGAGATGGGTGCCGCGAATGTTGACGCCACATCAGAAACAAACGCGAGTTGCATGCTGTTCAGAGTTTATAAAGCTGTGTGGGGAAAATCCAGATGAGATTATTAAAAGGATTGTTACCGGAGATGAAACCTGGGTTCATCACTATGACCCAGAGAGTAAGCAATAATCAATGCAGTGGCATGTTAGAGGTACAGCCCATACCAAAAAGTTCAAGGTCGTCCCTTGAGCTGGCAAGGTCATGGCTACAATATTTTGGGATTATAAAGGCATATTGCTCATTGACTACAAAAATAAGGGTGTTAATATAACTAGAGCGTACTATTCTAATATTTTACAACAGCTGCGGGAAGCAATAAAGGAAAAAAGGAGAGGAAAGCTGGCCAAAGGTGTTCTGCTTCTCCACGACAATGCCCCCGTCCACAGTGCTCAAATTGCCACAGCTACTGCTAGTGACTGTGGGTTTAAAACTATCAGTCACCCACCATATAGCCCAGATCTGGCTCCAAGCGACTACTTCTTATTTCCCAATCTTAAAAAAGATCTGCGCGGAAAGCGGTATAGTGACGATGAAGCGTTGAAGGTAGCGGTGAATGAACATTTTGACAGCCACAATGAAAATTATTTTTATGACGGGTTAAGAAAAATAATTGACCGATCTACCAAATGCATCGAAATAAGAGGCGAATATATTGAAAAATAAAAATATTATTACATCGAAAACTTTTTTTTTCTTACCTGTACCTCGAATATATTGAACACCCCTCGTAACTTCATGCCTTTAAATATTTATTTTCAATTAACCCTAAAGACAGTCCATTTATATAAAAATTACAACTTAAGACTAAAACTACATAGATTTATTCAAGCTCAATTATATTATACAAATCGCCCTGCTTGGGAAACATAAACAAATGACGATCGCTGCCAAGGAATTTACAGAACATCGCGCTATATGATTTAACAGAGCTTGAGTAAAAAGCGTGCAAACCGATATCTTCAGAGCATCGTTTCTCCTTACTTAAATAATATCTACCATAATTCAAAGTAAGCTTACCTAAATATCCTGTAGAATATTGCATCCAAATTGTAAATTAGTAATGCAAAGCCAAAGACACTTTATGTAAATACGTACTGGAATAAATCAAACATCACTGATACACATATAGCGTTTAATTACTCTATTTATACAGCATAAGATTAACAATATTCATAAACTATATCAAATCCAACAATCACTGCCTATACCTTTATTTGATGGTACGCTAACGCTATTAACAATAGAGAGAGAGAGCAAAACGTTAGATGATTGATTAGTTACTATTGTATCTTATTTTACTAATAAAGATACAGAAATCACATAGGAAAAGAAATACTTTGCGACATGTAGGAACTCGGTAGCCGACGGCCCGGCGGCCGGCGCTCACGGGGCCGCGCTCCTGGTGGCGCGCGAGGAGCATGCACGGGCCGGGTCCTCGCAGACCGATCACTGCGTGAGCCAGCGGCCTCAAGCGAATTACACAACATTTACATTTCCATACAATTATCATATAAAGGCCCGATTTATCCAATCGATACAATAAATACCTGTCAAATATAGTTCACTCTCTTTTTCCTGTCATATGGAAAATGATAGAGCTAAAACTTATCTGTTAGATGCCGTTACCTGGAGATGGATAAATCCACCCAAAGTCAAATATCCGCTAACATTTCATTTTCACAGTTAATAACGAATATTGGTATCACCGTAATAAAGCATTCTAATAATTGACCAAAGATATTGCTAACAGTTATGATGCATGAGACATTGTTTCAAAGATTTCCATCGCGTGCATTATTATATTGGGAGCAGTGATCGGTAATATTATGGTCTGCTACTACAATACTACGTTATACTGAATAGATAATTATTAGACATTATTAATCAAGCCGGGTATAGATTGTTTTGCAATAAACAGGTAATATATAGATCACGTCTCTACTAGACGGAAGAGTAACGCGACACTCCTCTTGTCAAGCCCTATTCTACGAAATACCTACGACACTGAGGTGAGAACAAGTTACAAAAACTGCTTCTACGCAGCTAGCTCTACGCGAACATAGTGTCGAGTGCACCAACAACAAATAAACTCTCGTCCTAATATAGTGCGTACATACAGTTCTAGCACATATACAAAAAAATATGATATGGTCGACAGTTTCCTAGCGGTAGCTCGCGGCGCGCGGCGCACGACTTGCAACTCAACTGCATCATTTATTATAGCTACACTTATATTAAGCCAGAAAATGTAACATTTACAATTAGTTACATGAAACAAAAGTAATATAATTACATACTTAATATTTATAATTAAAGTTACATGCGCAATCCGTATTGTGGAATATCCGTAAAGCTACTTCATTATAATCATAAATAGCACTCTTCAACAATAATTTCATTGAGTTTAATACTGAATTCATCCATTGCAATTATAAGTTATTACATTATCATTACTAATAATCAGTAACTGATTCATAAACACGAATTTGGTTCAATTTTACGTACATACTTTTAATACAAGTAACTTCTATATTTTATTCGAAACATTGGTTTTAGATTTTATTGCTGGCAGGTCAACCTTAGCGAGTGGATCGTGTGCGATATTCAGAAAACCTCATCGTCAGCTCACATTTGCTTCAGCAAGATTTTATTGCTGTCACTTGAGCAGTCAAATTTAAAAATGTTTTATTTGGTATACATACATTTATTCCATTTATTAAATCATAACAGTTTAGTGCTTGACAAAAAGTACTATTACATCGGGACCATCGAGAAGCAACTTCACACATACAGCAAAAGCTTCTGTTAGTGTTGCACACACATCTTGGACTCGGACAACATTGGTAAGCGTGATCAAACTGATGAGGATTAATAATTCACAGCATCAAAATTGAGGCATTCCGTCTCGTGTAATATAAATGTTAAATGGTATCAAATACTTGTTTAGGAACGTCATAATTCATATAGACAAATCGGCCGTTCTATGTTTACAAATGGTAACAACACATAAGGCTCAAAAGGTCTCGTATTTAGTAAATGCAATAAGTCCAGTTAAAGTGTTAAACTCTAGAGTCTCTAATGGGTCACAAGTGAAACTTGTGCGTTACAGGTTAGTTTGCCTGGGTCATCGCGTTCAGAGTGGTCCGGCGTTGCCGGACGACTGAGAAGCGGCGAGCGTGTTTACTTGAATCTGGCGAACGCTGAGCTGAGCTCGTTGATGGCGGCGTTGGTGACGGCCTGCCCGACAGCCTGGTTGATCTGCTGGCGCATGTGCGGCGGCAGCTGACCCATGGCCGCGCCCGCCGCGCCTGCCGCGCCACCCGCGCCACCCGGACGCCTGCCACCAACCCACGTCAATACCACGTCTCGCATGTGCATACCGACTAACCGATTACTTCTTCTTTTGCACACTCGTTTCTCTATTGTGTCACAATATTTACTTGAAAGTCTCAATACTTAAGACGGATGAATGAGGAAAATTCGAAGATACGATGTATTCTCACAGCTTCTCTGTAAGACATTCTCTGAGCAATGTAACCGCCATAATTGATAATATGAAAACTATATATATATATATATATAAGTAAACGTTATAAGCTATTCTTACAGGGCAACTGAGAATACAGAAGTAATATCTTAGTAATAGATGACACGCACTACAGCAAGAGATTAATCAGGAAATTACAAACTATAAACAGTGCGCGCTTAAGAAATCGGGTTTATTGTGTCACCAAAATAAAGGGCTGCAAGAAATAGTTAGCAAGTAACACCTGCCTAACTTAATTTCTATTAGTCAGGAAATTAAGTATGTAAGACATTACCAATTTTATTGCAGTCGCAGATTAACCTTCTTCGTACTTTTAAGTCTGTCCTCCTTGCAATTAGTGCGAGTTCAATATTTCCTATACGGTTCGGTTAATTATTTTTACGAGTATGTTCCCGTCTACTTTATTTTTGGATTTTAATTTCGGTCATTGTGTCTGATGTCTAAAAGTTACTTAAAGCATTTTTCCTGAATAATTCCAGCTCTTTTTAGGGTAAAACTTTTTTCTAGCAACTTTCAGTTTGAATAATTGGTGCAATAATAACGCTTTATGAACATACATCATCGTTATCGCGAGAGCAATTACGATTTGACAGTACTCAAAGATTATGACGAACCGGCAAAAACAGAAGTAATGCTCGCATAGTGGCGCGTCCCTATAGGAATGGTGTGACTAGAAGCCTTAATAGTAAATTGTTCAACGAGGGACTAAAGTAAACTATTATGACACGAGACATTTATCATCCTCTATATCATTTCCAGTGTCATTACGGCTTTTTAGTCTAGAGTTAAACACTCTGCTTTTCACTTAGATCGCGGATAAAAAAAAATATAAATTATAATGTTGTTATTACAAAAACTTAAACAACCGTTGAACATTTTGTTTAGTAAATGTCAATCCATAGAAAACTGTAATTTTAAACATGTCTAAGGCGTGTCTTAGTTTTTAATAATAATAGCGTAATAGTTTTAAAATGGATTACAAATTAATAGCGCTGTAATTTTTACTATCAATCCGCCATTGTAAAGCGGAACTTGGCAGCAACAAGGTTGTGTTTAGCGTTTACCACTTTTCAAGACTTAATAATAATTGGAATAATTGTATTTAAAGAAGCGCTAAAAAATGTAGTATCGTAATAACTACTCTATAGAAATATTAAATTTCCGATGCGACCTACCCTTACGCCTTGGGTACCTATTGAATATATTTGAAAAAGCAACATGAATCCGAACTTATCCGACAAAATACGATGTCGTATGTTCATTCACTATAATTTACCTATAGTAATTAAGTATGTAAAATTGGTTCCGTCTATATTACGAAGGGTTATATCTCGGTAAAAGTAAAGTATAAATCATTAAAATACCAAATTGTAGTGCATTTAGTTTTGTTAAATCCTCTGTAACACCTCAGGTGTAGGATTTATTTACCGTAAATTGATAAAGCCGGCGATATTTTCGGAGGTTTTTTGGACATGGATAACCCGAGGCAGCATCCCAAGGTTTTTACTTATATTATAACATGTCCGACCATTTGCAAGGTAGGTACCGTTTCTAATACGGATATACTGGCCAATTAAAATCGAGTATTCGTAAGTCGATTTTATTACTTACATGAATATTTTGGTGACACATTACTGACAGGTTAAGGTTATCATTTATAAGACACAAGAATCCCGATTAATAAGAGAATAAATGATAGACAAAGATTCAAAGACCACACACAATGACAATGTGCAAAAATACATGCAATGATATCAAAGTACAATGAAATTATCCCAAAGTAACTGGGACGAAAATACTCGTTTTGTATTTCTTCTAGCTACTTAGCAATTAAATTTAAGCTACTAAATTATGATGTACATAAAATACAAAACAACACTTAAATCTACACCTGGACGAACCGAAAACATTCTCATCATTACTACTCTTGGAAGTGCAAGAGAACATGTACGGACAAAATTAGCATAAATACGCCCAATACTCTAGTGTTAGCTACGTATATAATTATTCATCTCTCTAAAGGCAGCCGCTTGAACTTTAGTATTTCGTTGCGTACACAAACGTTTGATAAAAAAGTAAAATAACTTTTATGTTTAACAATATACTTGTATGAATATTAAGCACTTAATTGAACTCGATATAACTTTTGGCTGCCTAAATATTTATAAGCGAAATTTGTATTTTTAAGCTATTTTCGGATGCACGGTAGAATTCACTATTTCTTAATATCTTTGGAAGCAATATTGTTTTAGATATATCATAGGTATTGTTTTTATAACTAATAATAAATGTACATAACATATGTATAATTTGTAAAAACTGGCTGGCAGTTGTTAACTTACTACATTAACTGTGATATCAATAAGGTTCATGATGTAGTTTAAGTAAAATATTAAACCACAGAGACTGCTTTAGATCATATATAATATGTTATAACCCCCTTACTTATGAACGTGGAATAAGCTTGGAATAGTTTATGCCATGCTTTGTCCTTATCTGTAATTGTGACATTTGCATCTGACAGAAAGTGACAAAGCATGGCATAAACTATTCAATTCAATTCAATTTTTGGGAGAATATGGCTCCATCAATGTTTTGATGATTCTGCCAATGTCGAGGTTGGATAGTGCACTGCCATTTGAAGTTTTGTCGTGTTCGGTGCGTTGACGCATAAACTATTCCAAGCTTATTTCACGTTCATAAGTAAGGGGGTAAGTGTTTAAAATGTATTTACCGACTGTTGCCAGCTAATAGTCGTAGTTTGGTTAATACATTGACCGGCGCAGATACGCGAGGTTGACGAGCCTCTACGCTTCATACTGTACTAAGTTAACAAGCCCGACAGAGTTAGTACCTTTAGGTTCGTACGTAACTTATTGTTAGTTAGTTAGTGGGCAGACAACGGGGTCGTTCTCTTAGCGCCGCCTGCGAAAACAATCAGATACTTCACTTTTGTAAACGCTGGTGACTAATGCATATTATGAACGCATTCCATTCTTTACCTTTGCGATTAAAGTGCGAATTTTTACTGCCCAAATTAATAATCATTTTAAGTGTATATTTTTCAATGCTCGCCCACGCAAAGGAATATAGAATCGAATGTGCTAAAATGATAACCACAAACAAATACTATTTTAGTGTAAAATACATGAGATTACTACATAAATTAAATATTTAATACGCTATGTATTTGTTACATATTATGGCTGTTACATCACCCACATAAATGGCCCGAAATAAAGCGAAGCTCAGAGTGTATGTCCGTACTGTGTACAGAGACGAGTGAAGCGAGCTTCTTATAACATCTAAGCAATGTTTACGTTAAAAGAAATACTATACTTTTATCGTCACTTCCAGACGATTATGTTACTCTAATTACGAGAGGCAGTCAAATTTCATGGAACCATCCCACATGCATTCTTTTTCTGCCTTCCCCTTGCCATATACTTAACCCCAGAGCAATACTTAAATATCTGCTCAAAAACCAAATACTCCTCCACCAATTTGTGCAAACAAAATCAATTCAGTAGTTAATTACTTAGTAAGGTTATTGCGTAAATCTTATCGTAATAATATTTATGCATACAATAACAATCCTATAATTCTGCGTCTCAATAAAGTATGAGACTTGTCTTGACAATACCCGAATTTTACTATAGTTAATTAGACCAATGAAATGACACATTGTGTGAATTTACAAAAACTATGTTTAGTAAACATTAATCGTTTCCAATCATTTGTACTCTCTGGAAATCAGATTTCTTTTAAAACCTCGGGTTAAAAAATAATATGCACAGGGTTAAGGCTATATCAGGTGCCACGGCTAACACCTGGGTTGGTTTGGTTGGAAGATGAGAATAACCCACTGCGAGTAACTAAAACGATATGTTAGTAACTTGAATTCATTAATCGTACGAGTATTAGTGCCCCTCCATGCCTTACTGTGGATGTCGTAAGAGGCGACTAAGGGAATAAGGGCTTGGAGTACTGATAGGCGATGGGCTTCTAACCCGGCAACCACACGGGGAAATATAGGATAGGATTTGTATAAAAAAATATTTATTTCTAAATTTTTATATGGATTTTTCAAACAGCCCTCGTACGAAGGGCACATTGATATGGTCGGGAATAGAACATTTCGGATTGAATTACAATAAAACCTTTTGTAGAATTTGAATACTGGCCTCTTGGAATATTAATGACATTCAAACAATTTCTTTTTTTTAAATCACATCCCGTCGTTAACAGAAATAGAGCTCACGCGTGAACATTTCCGAGCCGTAATTTATCACAATTTTCGTCGCGGCTTATCTCAAGATAAATGTCTCAGCGAACTTGTTTCGATTTATGATGTTGAAGCACCGAGTCAAACGACAAAAAACCGCTGGTATGCCGAGTTCCGAAGCGGTCGTGTGTCGCTCAGCACTGTTCCTTCTGCAGGTCGACCAAGAACAGCGGGCACGCCTGAAAACATCGCAGCTGTGCAAACTTTTATATTAGATGCCCGTCATGTGACATACGAGCTGACTCGGGCTGTTATCAGTATCGAAATAACTGCAATGCAGTCGATATTAGATAATGAGCTGTGTGTAAGAAAGCTAGTTTCCCGCTGGGTTCCCCACAATTTGTCCGAAGAGCAAAAGGCGACTCGTGTTGATTGTTACCGGAATACTCTGCAACGTTTCAAAGACCGTTTATAATATCATCTTAGGTGACGAATCATGGACTTATTCATACGAACCTGAAAGAAAACATCAGTCAACAGTTTGGGTCTTTGAAGACGGGGTCAAACCAACGAAAATGGTTCGCTCCCGCAGCGTGTCTAAGAAAATGGTCGCTACGTTTGTCTC